>JAVQJL010059248.1:0-24604 GCA_036024295.1 Nannoperca obscura | reverse complement strand
GACGTTGTGGCAAAGTGAAGTTTGACTCTTACAGTTACCCATACTTCTGACTTTTTTTTTTTTAAATTCTGACTTTTTTTTAAATTCTGACTTTTTTTTTGCATTCTGACTTTTTTTTTGCATTCTGACTTTTTTTAAAAATTCTGACTTTTTTTTTTTTATTCTGACTTTTTTTTTAAAATTCTGACTTTTTTTTTTATTCTGACTTTTTTTTTTTATTCTGACTTTTTTTTAAAATTCTGACTTTTTTCTTTAAATTCTGACTTTTTTTTAAAATTCTGACTTTTTTTTTAAATTCTGACTTTTTTTTTAAAATTCTGACTTTTTTTTTCATTGCATTATGACTTTTTTTTTTTTTTACAAAAATATTTTTTTTAATAATACAATAGTCAGAATTCTACCATAAAAATTTTTTTTCTAAACTCAAAAAAAAAATTCACACGTGTCCCTAATCCTCTTCCGTAAACACAAAACCCATAACCCATTTGAGAGTTTTGTATTCAGTCATTTCCAAATACAGCGACATCCTTACTACACCGTGCCATTTTAAAGAGTGCTAGGCCTACATCTAGTGGCCAGTGCAAAGAAGGCACCTTTAATTGTCATTTACAAAACCTCCAGTATTACGTGCAGCATCATCAGCCTTCGAAAACTTTGCAAATGTAAACTGAATCTATTTAAAACTATTATAGTATACCTAATAATAATAATAATACACACGTAGGTATTAGGACGCTGCTATTATTAGGCTACTATCCTACTCCAGTCTTTGGTGACAAAAGTTAACCTTCATAAATCATTGTATCAATAAATCTCCACACTTTTTGGCAACCCCATTTTTATTTAGAAACACAACACTAATCTTTTTCCTAATTTAAACGCAACCCCATTAACTATTGCGATATTGTTTTTTTTCAGAGCTATAGAAAACATTTTTGGAGACAACTTTGTATCATCATGACAACATAAACATAAGCAAGTTGGAATTCCCTGCAAGTGTGATGAACGCGAACCTCCGGTTTTGCTTACATGAAATAGTTCCCTCTGCGCTCGGTTGATTTCATTGATGTATTATCCATGGAAGATACTGACAAAATATTTGTTTAGAACACTTTGGGAGCTGTTAGCCAAATGGGTTGATAGTAAATCATGGTTGTATAATCAAACATACAATGAAATCCCGTCTATGGCAGCCCAGATATGACAGCGCTGCACAGAAAAAATATACAGCTATTTATTTATTTGTGTATGCGTGCGTGCGTGCGTGTGCGTGTGCGTGTGTGTGTGTGTGTGTGTGTGTGTGTGTGTGTGTGTGTGTGTGTGTGTGTGTAGGGATATAGCTCCTTTATATACTCTTTGAAAACGTCTGTGCGACGCGATTGGCTGGTTGACACATATCCCACAATGCACCGGATTACTACTTCCTTTTTCCTTTCGGCCATTTTCCTCCCTCGTAGGTATGACAAATTTTCCTCTACTGATTCAGAAAGAATCTATCTTAATCCTTGGTATTTTATTGATATTTGTCAATTTCACTTACAACCTGAAATAGTGTGTTTTGTCACCTTTAAAATAAGGTGACTATTGCCATAGTTTTCCTCGTTAAATTGCTGTACTGCATCTGTGTTAGTGATGATCCCCGGTCAAGTGGTTTGTGTGCGACTGTTAGCATTGCTGTTTCAGGCCAACATTTGTGGGTCCGTGTTTTAATAATGTAATAAAAATGTGCATACGTAACGAATGCCGAAATGGCAAAGACTAGTAATTATGGCATGTGACAACCTTTAACGTGAATTCCTCATCAAAACCGCCAATAACTTGCTTAGCCTACTAGCTTAGCACCTCAGACGTAGGAGGATGGTGTGCCGGCATGACAGCCTGTTCACGATGTGTGGCATGCTGTGTTGCAGGGAAGTAGGCAGCCATGGCCCCCAGCCGGAATGGAATGATCCTGAACCCTCACTTCCACAAAGACTGGCAGAAGAGAGTGCGCACCTGGTTCAACCAGCCAGCCAGGAAGATCCGCAGGTGAGAACGGACTTGTGCCCCAGGAAGAGATGCTAACTCAAGCTAACGCTCCTGCCAGCCGCAGCATGAACGAGTAGCAGAGACGGACTCTGTTGACAATATTGAGCCACAGCCAAGATAAGCTAGCAAATATGATAAAGTAATATGTCGAAGAGACTTGCTAAGGTGAAGAGAATCCAGACTACATGAGCACAGTCGGCTAGCTTCAGTGTTGACTTCGGTTATGTATATATTATATATAAAATGCCATGTATAGGAGAGAACTGTAATAGGCTACAAGCAGTTAAATGAGATGTTATCATGTTTTGCCATTTTTAAATGTCAACTCATCAGACTTGTGTTTTAGCTGATTATCGACTCAAATATTAAGAGTTTTAAATCTGTGGTACTGCTTTCATGTTCCTGCATGTGCATTTCTTTTAATGGAGTAGAGAATTGTTTGTTCTATTGAGGGTGGGCTGTCTGTAAACAGACATTTATTGATGAAGTCTAGTATTAACTAGGTGGTGATGGTGTGGTTGCACTACATGGCTTGCAGCCTTTTTCCCCACCTCAGGACCATCATTAACAACGTAGTGTTGTAAATGTTTGACGTTAAATGCAAAGTCAGTTCCTTAGTGTCTGGAGAACAGTGGGTGAGAGGGAGAAACAAAACTATTTGCTAATTGTTTAAACCCTGTGATGTACAAAAGCATTCATTATAAAACACTCAGCAAGACTGTACTACAGAGACGGACATCTTGGCATTTTCAGTCCTCACAGCTACGTGTCTTGTTTGCATCCATTACATCTCTTCAAGCATCAGTCACACAATACAAAACCACATCAAAAAACACTTAATTTCCTGGGACTTTAAAGGCACTTTGGTTACTCAAGTTTGACTAACATACTTCTTTCTTTAGGCGAAAGGCTCGTCAGGCCAAAGCCCGTCTCATCGCTCCCCGTCCTGTCGCTGGACCATTGAGGCCACAGGTCAGGTGCCCCACTATTAGGTACCACACCAAGGTTCGTGCCGGACGTGGCTTCACTCTGGAGGAACTCAAGGTAATACTTTCTGGAATCTGTAAATTGATTTGTTTTATGTGCAGGAATAACTAATCAATGTAACTCTTGTGTCCAAAAAAAATGGGCAGTGTTTGAAAACTGCATTGAATTGATTGATACCAAAGGGGACACAAACAGAAAAAAAACTGATTGATGGTTGGTTGGGTAGACGCTTATTTGTATGTCGGCATGGTTGAGACCCTAAAGACCAGCGTTTGTCAAGGTCGACTGCTATTTTGCAACCGAACAGGCTCAACCTTTCTGTGATGATTCAAGCAACCCACCTAACCAAAACACTCAATAGCTGCACAGAACACAAAGTGCTGCTCAAAGAGCAGTGTTCTTGCCAAAGTGTACCCTGCCTTTCCTCCCATGTATTTGGCTGCTGTGGGAGGAAGGCTAAATGATTGTTGATGTGCATCACCCTAGAACATGTGGTTTGTTTTCCTTCACAAGAAGTAGGCTCAAACCGAAGTGATGGTGATTTATTTTTTAAATTGAAAAGTCTACATTAGAAGTTGTACGTGATTTTGCTTTTCTCTCGGACACCATCTTTATGAATTACATTTAATTTCAACCACCAATTACTCTTCAGTGTGGAATCAACAAATGCCCATGTGTAGTGGACACCCAAGTCGCATACGTAGTTTGATCCTCGTCAGCTAAACAATCTGTGAGCAAACATTACATACATTTCCTGTGAAATGTGTGCACAAGATATTGCTTGCGACTGAAAAAGGCTGGTTTATTAGGTTCAAGTGTTGATTCTTTATTAATGGCGTGTAATCAAGTGCATCTGTTCATATTATGTAAATAATGTGCTCTTGTAAATTCATTGTTTATAGTTGATATTGTTTATAATTAATATCGTTATACTATAGTGTAAAAATATAAGAACCATCTTGAGTGTTTTTTATGTCACTGCAGTCAGATGATGACAAATCTCCGGAATCTCTGTATTTTCTTGATGAATACTTTGAACCCCTTTTCTGATGACTGCTTTTTTGTTACTGAAAATGGAAATGGTAATTTGAATGTCAGAAATTAGACGTCCGTATCTCCTCATGTAGTAGGCATTACATCCAAGTCAGAGGTTTAAATCTTTAACTACTGTGCTCCTCCCTGCAGGCGGCTGGCATCCACAAAAAGACAGCCCGCACCATTGGCATCTCAGTTGACCCTCGCCGTCGCAACAGATCCACAGAATCTCTTCAGTCCAACGTGCAGCGCCTGAAGGAGTATCGCTCCAAACTCATCCTGTTCCCTAGGAAGACTTCTGCCCCCAAGAAGGGAGACAGCACTGTAAGTTTTTCTTTAATGTTGGATGATGCATAAAATAAACTATACATCCGATTTGTATAGCATGTGATGGACTGCAGTAATGACTGTAGATTTTAACTGTTAAGTGATTGTTTTGCCTGTTTTTGAGTGTTGGAACATTCAGCAAAGGCATGTGATCTGGATGTCATCTCTCAAAAGTTTGTACAATTTGAGAGCCCCCTCCAATGTTGTAACAATGAGTATTTTGCGTTTTGATATAATGAAACGGTGTGGAGATGTCTTTAAGCGAGCTCATTGCTTTGCCCTAACTTGTGTATCTTTGTTTGAACTTGTGCAGTGATCAGTTCCCAGTCATCTCTGCACAACACTGTTTATTGAGCTAAACGTTTTTTCTGACAGCTGCACACCTTTAGTGAAAGATCATAATTTGCATTCTGAATGCCATTTTATTTGGTTATCATTGAATATTTATTGGACTGCTTGGGATTTAAGGCTCCTTAATCAAACTGGGGACACTAATTCCTCCATGTAGTGGTGATTTTTGTCCAGCAGATCTAACTCTGTTTATCTCTTTCAGGAGGAGGAACTGAAGATGGCCACTCAGCTCGCTGGTCCAGTCATGCCCATAAAAACTGTAAGTTTCAAGTCCTTCAAACTTCCACTTGAACCCAAACACATCCATGTTCAAAAGTACATTTCAAATACAATGAGATCACTGGAAATGGATGTGAATTGATTTAGGTGGAAGTCAGAATTTTATGCTTGAACAGTTTAACATTGAACTGGCTTAATTCAGTGACTTGCCATTTATATGTGGGCCTTCATATCAGAAAAATAAGCACATGTTGATGTTTTGCATCACAGCAGTCAGATGATGACAAATCTCCGGAATCTCTGTATTTTCTTGATGAAACATTTGAACCCCCTTTCTGATGACTGCTTTTTAAAATCAAACTGCAAAAGCAAAATATTGATGCCACAAAATTGGACTTGTATTTGTGCAAGTGTCATATGTGATTACCATCGTCTTTTTTCCCCTCTTCAGGTGCACAAGAAGGAGAAGGCCCGCGTTATCTCTGAGGACGAGAAGAACTTCAAGGCTTTCGCCAGCCTGCGTATGGCCCGCGCCAACGCTCGTCTTTTCGGCATCCGAGCCAAGAGAGCCAAAGAGGCTGCCGAGCAGGACGTGGAAAAGAAGAAGTGAAAATAGTCACTATGGAACTTTGCAAAATAAAGTGTTTAAAAAGATAAATGTGACTGTCATGATTATGATCTCGTCTTTAGGGGTTTCATGGTCTAGTTATAGATTAGGGGACTTGATGAAATAGAGCCACACAAAACAGATACATGGTGATAATACATGGTGTATTAGGAAAAAGTAATTCTGCAAGTGGGTCACTTTTATGGGCAATATCTTGATTTATTTTTTTATTGATGGTATCAGATGTGTTGCAATAACATAACATTAACAATTGTAGCTCCTAGCGTATGATATAAGTAGAAATAAAATCTAGAAATGGAATTCATATCTTCAGGGGTCAGATAAAAGGCAAGATAGAAACAGTAACTCAGGAGGTGATGGAAAAAACCAGATTGCCATAAAATCTTTGTCGATGTAGAAAAGGTGTAGATGTTTTTAATAGCATTAACAATAACTGTTGTATTCAGGTGTCGCAGTAAGCCGGCATGCACAAGGCCGGTGCCCTGAAAGTCATCATTTTAGCTGTTTACACCTGTGCTTTTCTTACTGTGACATGTCAAAATGTCTCCTGTGAAAAAGGCCTTCACTGCAGGAGCGAATTTATTTTTCACAAGGTTCTGTAACTTCTCAAAGACGTTTGAACAGATTTGTGTTGAAATCGGAGCCGTTGGTAGTACCAAGACTGTTCCTACAGAATTAACTGATTTATATTGACATCAGTGTAGTGTACAAGCTATTAACTAAAACCTGAAATTAGGACTCACTGTCTATATTAGGCTAATAATTATAGCAGTAGGTGGCACTACAGGCACAAAATGTAGCTCATTAATGGAGTCAAATGCATTTAAGAGTAGGGTTGACTGTAATTGAGGAATTGTAAATCCATTTTTAAATAGTTGGATATTTTGAAAGCAGGTTATTAACCTGACATGACAGTGTAATTGGTATCAAATTTAACAGGCTATTAGTAGATTATATATGTCAGTAACAGCAATTAGAAGAAAGCACGTGACAGAAACTGATGTTAAATCAAACTTAATTCAGTTAATTGGTATTTTTTACAGACGGGTCACCAGATGTAAAGTCAACCAGTTGAGTCAAAACCAAGCAGAGCCTTAAACATGACATGCTTTATAATAGTACATTATCCACAGCATGTTAATGCATAGGTAGGTAGTATGAGTGGAGGTCAATGACAAGCCCAGAGGAAGGCCAGGAATTGTCTCATCCCAGTGGGACAATTTTATGCTCCGCTTCTACAGCGGGGGCTAAAGTTGAATTTTAATTTCCATACAGAAGGTTATGTGCTGGTAGACATGAACCAAAACAGACTGCTAAGGTAAACTGTTGCCATGACAATGGAGACTGGACATTTCTAAACAATTTGCACGTTTGGTTGTTCTGATAAGGTGAAAAGAAGAAATTAGTTGTTAAAACAAAACAACACGGGGCAGAAAGCTCCCTCACTGGCTGTGATTTTGAATGCATAAGTCATTAGCACTGAAAAATCTCCCAATTTAAAAAATGATCCCAAGTCGACCGTGTCAACACATACAAATTCAGGATAAGCTGAGACTAAATGTCCTTGTCTGTGTCTCCTTTAGTGCCTCTCTTGTGTTCCAACAGTCTGAATGCAAATAAATAATTCAGTTAATGGAGGTGAGTGGAGAGTCAAGTCATTTGGACCAGGGGTGATTGATAAGGAAATGGATGATCCAATATATCCTTAAGATACACTACTGCAAAAAACTCTGCTCTAAAAGTTACTTACACCGCCTTTTCTAAATGTGTTACCAGTGTTTTAACCAAATTAAAATGCCCTCCAGAAAACTACAGAATCATTTAAACTCTGAACATCTCCCACATTTTGTTATTTGCCAGTTATTTAAAAGCAATACCAAATAGTACCCAAGGCAGTCTCACTTGTGATGCAAGATGTGATGTTAATGTCTTGAATTCTCACTTTTGATAAGCAGAAACAGGATGAGAGAGGATTATATTAAGTCAACATATGTGTATATTATATATATTTTACTTTTTAACTGGTTTTTCACAGTTGATCACCTGATCGGTAAATGTAATAAAGAGGAAATCTAAACATGCAAATGTACTCTTATATACTTTGCTGCAATTAACCCATTTCCTACATGGGCTACTACTACTATCCAGCTGACAGCTTCTGCAGTGTCACCTTCACATCTATGTGTATCATGTTTATTCTGTAAAAGGGAACCGATATCTTTTTGACCACAGTATTTGTGTGTCAGTAAGGCAAATACAACGACGTCAGAAGAGACGAAGAGATGAAGATAACATTTCTATTCTATGCTGTTACCTGAAGTAGAGCCTGCTGAAACACAAGCTCAGTGATTGATTACTATTAACAGGGATGCTGCAGCTACCATCACCAATAAGACAGACTTTAGAATTAATAGTGTGTCCAAACACCTATGCTACCTATGTAGAAAAATACTTTACTCGGGGGAGCTGCTGGTGTAAACTGTGGATGATGTTACACAAAAACACCGGAGCTCGTTTGACTGAAAATGCTGAGTGCATCAGGCCATAAGAGATCTCCCTGTAGCTGCACTCCCTATTTAGGTTATCGTACACGCGATGTAGTCAGCAGCACCAATGCGAACACTGAATGCGACTGGGGAGAAGCAGCGGGGTGAATCTGAATAGGTGATCCATGTGTAAACCCCAGGGAACGTCCTGTGAGGTGCTGAACCGACACAGCAGCAGCAGCAGCAGCATATGGCCGTTATTTGGAGCTGTGGCGTAAGAGGGCTCAGGTGTGTGCCCCAAGGCAGACGCTTCCTACCAACTCTGAATACCCATGGAAGAAAGGGCAGTGGGAGCGAAAACTGCAGGAGAGATCTGACTTTAGGTGACAGCCGTGTCAGAAAACGGAGAGTTTTCCATGTTAAGCACACTAATAATATCAATCTGTAAGGGAAATGTGTATGGTCTTTGTGTTGTTTGGTGTGTAAAATGCATGGCTATCGGCTTAACAGAGCAGATAATTAAAAAAGCATGGAGCCAAATGTTTTATTTTTCCTGCTGTTGGAGTAATTTGATTGACCTGCTTGCCTGCTGTACACACCATTTTAGCAGCTGAACGTTTCTGAGTGGCTCAACTCTCAAAGAATCAGCCATGTCCTCTTGAAATCAAAGACAAAGTTGTAATGCTGCAAAGCACTAATGAATGACTCATGCCATTTCAGAGGTTCAGGGATAAATTGTTATAACAGCTCAAGCCTACACATTTCTGTTATCATAAAATGCTTTAACTAACTGCCAACCACCACATTGTACTCTTAAAGAATCAAACCAAAGCTTTTATTTTCTGTATACTGTATTTTGATGAACCCAAATTTCCCAAATTATTTTCTCTTTTGTGGCCTTTGCTTCTGTTTTGCAGAAACTCTACGAAGAGCTGCTGTTTTGTCAGTGCAATTCAAAAAAATCTATAAATGTTATGCAATGTCTGGAAATACATTCATGAAAAGAATACATTTGTGGGTGGACTGTGAAAGAGTTCAAGCATGAACGCTGTGTAGAAACAATACCTTACGTAACATACATTGCTGTCAAATGATTCAAAATCTACACCGATGAATCAGTTCTTGACCATTTTAATGTGAGCGACATTAGACTACAGTATGAGCCTGTGTATGTGCATAATAGTATACATGTGGGTGCATGTGTGTGTGTGTGTGTGTGCATGTTTAATGAAGGTAAGAGGGAAAGAGGCACAAGTCCTCAGCTGTCTGGAGCTCCCACATGGAGATGTGGTTGTAATGCGCTGCAGCTGGAAGATCCGTTCTTTTGTGTTCCTGTTGTTTTGCTGTGAAATGTCTCACCTCTGCATTTTTATCACTGAGGTGAGACATAGCCAGACAGGACCAGTAAAAATGGACAAACTATAAACCCTTCTGATTATCATCTAAGTGCCTGATTTCACCTCTCATGTGCGATGGAGCACACGCATCTCATTGGTGATTGACTTTTTTTGTTGAACTGAAGGTTCAGTAAATGACAAGGACATTAATCTGAGGACAGTGTTTAACATGAGCAGCCGAGGTGACAGCTGGGACACACGTGTGTGTATAGTGTCAAACGCTTTGCTACTGTACACAGAGCTGTGTTATGCATGTAATATGTATACATAATCATAATGCTGGTGAAAGATGTTAACAGAGTGACACATTCATTACTGGGGGAAAATCTGATTGATATATCAGTCTAAATATATATTAAACCCGCTCTATTAAGCCCGCAGAGGATTATCGGTGCAAGGAGATTAACTTCAACTCAAGGCAAAGAGTATGATATTGCATGTCTCACTCACTTAGATTTTAATATCATATATCATTGCATTGTTCGCGGAGCACAAGTTCATCATTCGTTTAGCATGACCGCCAGCGGAATCACACACACAGAAAAGAACTATGCCCATATTTCCCCCATTCATCCCCTGCTTTCATGCTGTGTTAAGGCCGTCAGATAATCAATGGGAGCCTCTGTAATGCGATACTCTCGCGTCCCGTCTTTACGGCTCGATCTTTTAATTGAACTCCCAATAATCGAGTCCCAGCGAAAGCCCCATCCTTACATCAGCAGCTGGACTCTCTCCACGAGCCGAGCCCACTCCCTCCCTCACCACTTTAACCAATGAGTTTCGGCGGAGAGGGGGAAAAAAATCGAGCAGTGTGTTATGGGAGAGGATTAAACAAGTGTGTTAAAGAGTAAAGAACAAGCAGGTAGGAAGTGAGTTCTTAACTTGATCGCCTTGCAGAGTTTATCGTTGTTGTTTTTTAAATGAACGAATCGAGTGCGCGTGCTTGCTTGTTGCTTGTGATCAGATGTAGATTTTCTTATTGGAAGTGAGTGAGATCAGTAAATGACAAACGATGTTATCAAAGTAGACTGTTCATGTTCAGTGCCACGATTAGGAGAACTAAAGCCGGGTCGTCATTTTGCTACCACGAACGGTAACTGCTGTTGGCTTTCAAGGATTAGATTCGTAGCGAAGTTCATTTATTATGATAATTATTATTATTAACAACAGCCCATCTATTAGCGTTTCCCGCATCGCCTTCAGTAAGTTGTTGGATTGGATCGCCAGCCTTTCGCTCTTGAGCGGACGTGTTGCTTTACTGTGAGGGTTGTTGTTTTTTTGGTACATTGTGGACTTTCGCTCGGGTCGTATTTTATAGCTTCTCAGTCTGATTGTATTTCGAGCTTTATTGAGTTAAGTTTCAGACTGATGCTTTTGGGTAACATCTGGTTTCCATACACAGCTGGCAAACAAAAGAATCGCGGGCGCTGTCCGTGGTGCTGGAAGCCAAACAGTGCGGTGTCACTTGCATGTGCCACTTTGAGAAAATGATGCTGGTAGAGAAATGTAATACTTTCATTCCCATTTAAAACAGTTAAAGGGGCTCAGAAACCTATTGCTCAATGACACGTAAGCAGGGCGGGTGCTTGCCACATTGGACCTTGAACAAATCAAAGTAATTTTCTTAGTTTTATGTTGTGCTCAGGGCAATAAAGACTTTCAGCGACGTGTCTGCTGGACTTCTGGTTTTATCATCACTTTCATTGGTTTACCCATTGTTGAAGGAGAGAAAAATACCACTTTTTATCCACTAAAACAGTTTGCTATCTCATGTCTATTAGTTGAAACAGAATACAGACAGTGTTCAGGCAATTGCCAGAAAATGAAAATATCACGTCTATGTTGTAATGTTGTATTTCCAAGTGACACCCTTCTTCTTTTTCATACTGGAATTAAGAGCTTTTAAAAAGAGGAAGCTCCAGATTTAACAACCTTAAATGAATCTTTCCAGGGATCTAATCTAGACTCCTAAAAGCCCAACCCTGCCACGTTCATGTCCTGTCTCTCATTACCGAGGTGATATGATAGCCCTCAAAAGGGGCACAGCTCAGACAGGCAGTAATAACAGCTTGGGTTTGGTTTGGTCCCCGGGCACTCAACAGGAATTTCTGTTCTTCTTTTTGTGACATCTTCACCAAGTCAAAAGAGACTGAGTCTATTGTGAGCGTGCCACATCTTTACTGAGATCCCTCAGCCCACCACTACATTTTCCCATCCCCTCGGAGCGACCAACAGCCTCACACCGTACTGCTTCGTTGGTTTGCAGCTCCTCTTGCCACGAGCCAGGATGAATGATGTTCAGGAGGCCACCTCCCCTGCGACCAGCCTCAGCGGTCCAGCAACCTGCGTTTCCAAAGTAGAGCTGCGTGTGTCTTGCAAAGCTCTGCTGGACCGAGACACGCTGAATAAGTCAGACCCCTGTGTCATACTCATGGTACAGAACAACGGACAGTGGACAGAGGTGAGCCCTCCCTCTCTTTTTTCTCTTTAATCTGATACAATACAACAGGCTGCAGTGTGTAGCTTTTAAAAGGAATTAAAAATCCATCTTTTATTAATCTTTACCCATCAGAGTCACTAACCACATTATTTCATGCGTTAAGAATTGTGTTTTGAATCACACACATAGGAGTTAAAATTATTCATAAGAGTTCTAATTATTATTAGCATCTCGAGGTGATCTGAGTAACATGGTTTCTTAATGGTTACACAAAAAGAATACTGGGCGAAAGCACAGTTGACCAGCCCTCCCTCCATTGTCCAGTACAAATTTGAGAAAAGTCAGGTTTTAAGATTAAGCTGTGGTAATGTGTGACATTTCATACCCTGTGATGGATTTTTAGCCCCACTCCAGTTATCCCCAAAACCTGTGTTGTTGTACAAGATCAACCAGGGAGATACATCTGTTAATGGTTTGGTGAACTTGCAGCTCACTCTTTCGGAAAATATCATGGCTCACACAACAGCTGTCTGATTCTAAATTAAAAATGTCAAATGTGGCGTATAATTGCAGAGGAAGAGTGAACATTGTCTCTACACAACAGATTGTAGTCCCTTCTCTGCAGGATTCAGACTGTGTAGCAGTATATATTCCACTGGTCTACATGTGTGGACAAGCAGGAGGTTGGTAGTGGTCATATGCAGTGTGATGAGTTGTGTTCCAGCTGAAAATGTTTACTTGCTTGGATTGGTCCCAAGCTGATTTGGAGCGTAGGCAGCAAGTCTCTCATTTCCCTGTTAATTAAGTCATTTAGTTCATGAGGGGAAGCCAAAACACAAGTCTCCATTAAGTAGAGGATGTGTTAAAACGTGGCAGAGGATATCTAATTATATAAATTTTCTTTCACGCAACCTTTCATCCAACAAAAAGCTCTCTTTTCAGGGGAATGGGAGATAATAATTTACTGTAACTCTGCCAACTTCCTGCCACATGGGAGCCATTTGTTGAAGATGCTCACTGTGATGTTTGGGCTGTATGAATGTGGAACCTCCAGATACTATTTTGTGGCAACGATGATAAAAACACTCGGCAGACAGTGTTGAGCACACAGTTATGGATTTTTCTTGGTTGTAAGGAGGCTGTTACATGAGATGACTGACCTGGGATCAGTGTAGCATATAAGAGGGGCTATTTTTAGCTCCACTAACTGAAGCAAATTCATATGATGTCAGAAGAGCGAGCAAGCTATCTATCTATGTATCTATCTATCTATCTATCTACACATCTGGCAGGTACTGATTTTACATACAAAACATACGGCCAGCTCATAAAATATGATCCATCGTTATAAATTAAACTACCCAACTATGTATAAAGTAGTTATTTAGCTATTTTCTCCTAACCTGCTAAAACATTACAATGCTGATTTCCTTGTAACACATCATTATATAGTATACTATTCTGTATTATAATAATTACAGTTTTAGTATATTATAGTATATACTATTATATTATTATAGTCCAGTAAAATAACACTGTGATGGGGGCTATTCTGTGGCCGTATAAGTATTTTTTGTTTTTACTTTTGTAACTCTAGTTACATTAAGAAATTACTTTTACTTCTCTCTCTACTTCTTTCACCACTGTCTGTCTATGTATCTATGCATCTAACAGTCATCACAGTGTACACAAGTTGTCCAATCCTCTACTGTCAGATCCCTCAGCACTGGGAGACACCATTGTGTGTGCAAGTTGTTAACTTACTTCAACAACTGAGTAAGAGGCTGAGCCCACTCACATCACAGCCACCCTCTCTCTCTTTTCTGAGCTCATACATTATGGCCCCACTGACTTGCAACTGCTATTTCTTGAACTGCATTTATTTCATTATTACCTTGTTTCACTACCTAATCTCTCCCACGGATAAACGCAGAAACAGGGTGGAGATGATGAGACATTTAGACTCGAGTTAATTCAAACCCAGATCTTTCTATTGTTATCACACCTAAGCTAAAGGTGCTTGTTATAATGGAACTATATAGATAACGCTCTACCTACCTGGTAGAATTGATAAGAGCCTTCATTTTCCATGTCAGGGATCTCTCTATAGTCTTGGCCCCACACCAACAACAAACAGACGTCACAGACTTCGGCACAACCTATCCTCTGTAGCTCTGATTAGCTTTGATCAACAAACAGACTAATCAGACTCATCCCAAATCTGTCCATCCAGATGGCACAAAGAGAGAAGAGAAAGGCTAGAGAAGGCAATCCAGAGAAGTGGGGATGAATGAGGCTGAGGAAGCCAAGTTCTGGAAGTTGTTTCCTTTCTTTCTTTTGCCAGAGTGAAAAGGAAACAGTAGAGAAATCCCTGCTACTAGCCATTCATTGCATTTATTATCACATTATTATTATTGATTGCATATTGCAAACCAAAAAGACTGAGGCAAATGCTATTTAGAGAACCAGACAGGTTATTCATCTAGAACCACGATAGAGACAAAAGTCAGGTTATTTTCAACCCAGTGCTGTTTATTTTACAGTTCAAGGAATTACTGAAGTGATGAAACATTTTAATCAACAACTGTGATATGTTTTTCCATTTACTAACCAATACTGAATAGCAAATTGGCAATAAATCGAAAAATAATATAATTGATAATAATTGTGTAGAAGGGTGCTGAATGCTTAAAAGCTAAATCAAAAAGTCAGGAGCAGGACAGCACTCTGATTAAATTGCTTATTTCACAGATGTTTCGGGCAGCTGAAACAAGAAGAAAAATCATAGAAATACAACAACGCTTCTGAAATTTTTGGTTTTTTAATTCAATTCCAGGTTATAAATAAGGGAAAATGAAAGTAGAAGACAGTGAAGATGCTTCCACACAGGTGGGAGGAGGTGGTTTTGGTCCACTTGTCCCATTAGATGGAAGAGGAACTGCAAATCAATACAAAGCAAATCTGAGTCATCACTTTGATTCTATGATGAAACATCTCGATCCTGATGAGAGTGGTCTCTTTCAGGATGATAATGCCTCCGCTCAATGTTTGATGAGCATGAAAATGCTGTTTTATAGCCTTCAAAGCCTCCAGATCTCAAAACAACTGAACACAGATGGGAGACTTTAGACCAACGTGTTAGACGGCTCTCTCCACCACCATCATCAAAACACCAAATGAGGGAATATGCTTTGGAAGAATGCTGTTCATCACACCAGTAGTGTACAGAGACTTTATGCCAAGAAGCACTGTAGCTATTCTGGTGGCTCGTGGTGAAACTACGCCTAAAGGTGGGGGTATGCTCGAAATTAACTTGTTTGTACGATGTGTCATCCAACCACACCGGAACACACTCGAAGGCGGGGTGAAAAGCCTGCCACTATAGTAAGGGAGAGATGTAATATTCATTTGAAAACGGGAAAGGTGTTTTTGGAAGGTATTCATAGTGTTGCACTTGTTTTAGCGTATGAAAAGTGGCGGAAATAGTTAGATAAAGAATGAAGAAAGTCAGCTTTAGACTTTCTCACCTCTTCACAGCTGCCCAATTATGACGTGAATTGTGTGTGAATTTCAAATGATCGGTTTTGGAAAGTTATAACGGAAAGCTGTGGGTTGAGGGGGGTTCCAGGCGCTGTTTGAGAATCCGACAAGAACTTCATTGGGACCATACTAATGACTTTACTGCAACGCTTATTGTTTAATTTGTCAGACAGCATAATTCAAATTTGAAATACTGTGTTATTTCTAAAACTGTCCAGTTCAGTCTTTTTTTTTTCCCTGGAAGAAGACTATCACTAACCAAAGCATGAAGCAGGAGACACAAGAGCATCATGACAACAAGTCTGGACCTGCTCCACTCACAATGAAGAGATGACTTTGGCAGACAGAATTGCATCCAATAGTATATTTAGGATGTCCCTTAAAGACTTTGTTAGATGAAATGTTATATTTCCAGTCCTATTTTTGTGAGCTCTTGCTGTAAAATTGTAATCTGCTATGCAAAGTGCAAAGGGCTATCACTTATAGGCTTAATTACCACAAGGTCTGCTTTTGCTTTAATCACACATAATATGTCAATGTATAAATCTAATAGATAAAAGAGTTTGAAAGGTCATCTAATTCAGTGTGTTCCCTCTCAGCTGGATAGGACAGAAGTGATCAAGAGCAACTTGCACCCAGTCTTTGCCAAGGTTTTCTCCTGGGACTACTACTTTGAGGAGGTTCAAAAGCTGCGATTTGAAGTTTATGACATCCATGGCACTCACAGCATCGGGACCCGCGATGATGACTTCTTGGGTGGGGTGGAGTGCACTCTTGGCCAGGTAGGCAGATACTACTTGTCTTGCTTACCTATTTTGTTTACTTGTATTATTTATTACTCCCAAAATACACTCATGTATGGTAGGCTGAATTAAAGTTATGTTAGTTTTGCGCCCAAAAACGTGAGTTGCCTGCCGTAAAGACGTAAAACAAATCTTGGTAGCAAAGAGTGGCAGAGTAAGTGATGGATACTCATTGCTGCTGTTGATGAGTCAGATCCCTGTACACCGCTCTTCACTCTGGCTCAAGGCCAACATTGTGTTTATCTTGCTCTTTGCAGATTGTGGCCCAAAAGAAGATGGTGAAGCCTTTGTTGCTGAAGTACGGGAAATATGCGGGCAAATCCACCATCACGGTATGATTCTTACTTATGACCTCACTGCTCAGGTGAATGAAATTGTCTGGATCGCTGGACATCAATAAAGTGGAAGTTAGTAGCTAAAGGCCAGTCAGAGATGAGCGAAATAATGGATGTCAAATTGACGGTTAGTAGCAGTAGGACTTTCTGTATTTTTTTCCAGTGCCACATCTGTTGAAAGTATGCATGCTCTCTGAGCACTTTCTACATATTAGTGTCCGTTTTTGGTAAGGTCCATTTCCTGCTAAGCATGCCAATACACACAGGGAGGCAAGCAAATTCACAAGAAATGATGTGTGTATAAGAAATCCCATGTGTCAGATATGGAAGAGAGGAGCTGTTGGTTCATTAACCACCATCTTACAGCTAAAAGGCCAAGTGGTGGTAACGTAAAAAAGCGAGACGAGCTACATTGCGCAGTGTTCCACCCTGGTCTGTAGAGTAATGGCTTTACCTTTTTTGGGAATACACACATGAGAGACTAGATGCTGTAAGGCCTACTGGTGTCTGTTTAACCATTAATGTACAGGCTGTGGACTTCTGTCTGTACAGTATTTTGTGACAGGTGGCACTGTTATCGGCAGTATTGGATTGCATTGTCATTCTGTACAGCATAGACTTTCCTGTTTTTGTGCCCATCCTTTTTATATTTAGTATTAATGAAGTCCCATTTGTCTCACATGAGCAGGAAGCTTTCTCCCTTTTTCTCACTCTCTGCTCTCAGAGAAGACCTGGCCTGAGATTTGAACCCAGGATACCTGTGCTGTGAGGGGAAAGTTAAAGACAAACTCAACCATTTTAAATCTCAGTCATTTCATCTCTTGCCAGAGTTAGACTTTATTTAAACCAGAGCCAACAGCAAAGACCTTTAGAAGGTCTTCAGGATTACTGTGAGAATCAACACAGGGGGATGATTTGACCATTTCAACTACGCATTATTAAACCCTTATTCAACATGTAGTTGCTGCCCACACATGCTGACATTAAAGCATGGGTTTGTTCATTCTTATTGCGTTTGTAATATTGTACTAGTTGCTTCGCTTTGCTTGGTTTTCTTACTATATCCCTATAGAAAGTGTGTATGTATTTAATACATTCATTAATACAATATTTTTTTATGAACTTACAAGAGTTAAGAAACACACACACAAAGACATACTGTACACATTCATAGGTCCTTTACAATAACCTTAACCAGGGGCGGTTCTAGGAACAATAGAGATCTTGGCCCTGGAACCTGTAAATTAGTCTGGGGTCACGTGTTGATCAATATATGGATAAACAATTACAGAGTTAACTGTCATAAACAGCTCTGGCCTCCTTTACCACACATGAAACACATTGAAACATTGCTATAATTTAAACAATGTATAAAAAACTAATCATCACCTGTATTCTGACTGAATGGCCATTTTATTTAAGGTTGGTGTGCCTTATGGAACAATACAGAAACTTCAGCATAAGCTAATTAAAAAAGGTAAACAAGGTAAGGTTGCTACGGTAAACTTAGCATCTAGCAAATGTTTTGGCAAACATAAGATAACGCTTCATCCAGTTTTGATCAAATATTTCTGTATTTGAAATAAGTGCCAACAAATGAGTGGTTATTGAATGAACAAACTGGATAAAGTTATGTGTAACCTAATCATGGCCTCAACCCTCAAACCAAGAATTTACCTTTAAGCAGCCTTTTGCAAAAAGTAAGAACCAGCCAGAATGTGCTCGCAAGGTCTAAACCTCAATTGGGACGCAACAAGAATAGAAACACGAGAGCATACAGACAGAGAGAGATGGAGAGACAAAAACACACACACAAACCTTCTGCCCACACCTTTTATAAAGATTTTTCAATGCACTTAGTACTTGTCAGGAAAGGCTGTCTGATGAAAAGCACAAGTTTCCTACTTTGCCAATCATCAGTGTCAAGCCTTGTCAAGCCCTGACCGTACAGCTGCAGTTCTGACAGTTTGATGTAAAGTTTCTGTCAGTTTCAAATAGAAGAACGTAGAGAGAGCAAACTAATGTGTTCTGGGAGTGAGCCAGGCAGCCTAGTGGGAGCAGCAGAGGGTGCTCTGTGATTCAAACCTGAACGTTTTCTTTTTAACTAACACACAAGTATAAACAAACAAAGAAAAAAGGCAGCCATTCAGAGAGACAGCTGTTAGAAAACTTGACGGTTGCACTGTACTGGGACAATAACCTATAACAGCGGGGGCCCATTAGTTTGCAGCTAATGAGGCTCTCTACTCTATTTTTAATGATCTGAAATCCTGTGTTAAGTAAAAGCCACTTCACTTTGTTAACTGCTCACCACAGTGCAATTTCTACAAAAGTGAAAAATGGAAAAGAAAAATGATGTATAAATCTTCACATAAAAAATGCATATTTTTATGTTAAGGAAGGTCTTGCATAAAGGCTTAGTTATGTTTGTGTTAGCCACTGTAATGCCTTACCCATGCACATTTCTAATTAAATAAAAATGTCACTTGTGGAGATATATGTTTTAAATATTGGCAGATAATATCCACCTTCATTTCGAGAAGCTTAATCTGCAACCAAATATCATTCGTCAGAAAATTATATTTCCAGAGTTTTAATTGCATGAGTACAAAATATTACTGACAAATCTTATTTCTTTTCAGGTGCACGCTGAGGAAATTTCTGGCAACAATGGCTATGTGGAGCTCTCCTTCTGTGCCAAGAAGCTTGATGATAAGGTAAGTGGAGCGCATGGTTTTGATGTAAATACCAAGACGGTTCATGTTTTCTTAGCTATGGTTTAGTAGCACTAGACAGGGATAGTAGTAGTAGTCGTAATATGATAATCATAATACTGTAGAAAAACCTCAGAAAGTGCCCACAATGCATCACATGTACATGTGAATTTCAGAAGAGAAAGGTAATAGAAAGAGCTGAAAATAACACGTCTTTTTGTTGACATAATGTTTAACATACTACTCATACATACTAGTCTCATGTGTAAATGACATGGCATCACATAATATCACACGTGAAATGTGGGTTATCACTTGTTGAGTTCATATTGTTCCACTTTAAGGCTGCATGTCACTGACCTTAGCTACTCCTGCTCTCACATTTCACACTGTCAAACTTCGCTGAAGGCATATATCAATCAAAAAGGCAGCGGGAGCTTATATCCAATTACAACTGATGATCTGAAGCTTGCTCCATGTTCTTAGGAGCAAGCCTTTGGATGCCACACTCATAGGTTGCCCTTGATTCCCAGTGGTATTGGGAGAAAAATATCAAATTTTCCACAGCATGTACATTTATTTTTGAAGTTGCAGTTCACAATTTTCAGCTACTATTAAATTGAACCTGACAAAAAATAAAAACCTTTGCTATAAAGTGCTTCTCCCCTGCATGTGATATTTGCTTCATATATCCAGTCTACAACTGGCAGAACCGAGTTTCTGCTGAAATCCTGGAGAATCCACCCGCTGGGTTTGTTTAAACTGATGTGATTGCTACTGAGATTTCTGAACATTCAAATAAATCTCTGTTACATTTTGGATGTTACAGCTGTGGGCGTATCACTGTGGAGCAATGTTGTGTAATCATGTGCCACTGAGACACAAAAGTGTTCATGTTTTCACTCTGAACAAACATTACAGCAGCTTGTTTGGTACAGCGTTTTCTTCTTTAAACGCTGCATGCTGAAAATGACTTTGTTTACATGCACAGACATGCACAGACATTTTCATTCTGCTTAGAAAATTAGCCCATCTTTAGGTGGATGATTGCAAACATTACTGGGTCAGAATAAACTGGGAAAGCTCAGTGTCTGTCAGTAAAGTCTGGCTACAACAAACACGCTATCACTCATGCAGGGTTGGAATTTACATTTCTTGAATTAGAAGCAAGCTGCTACTCTTTCAGATAGGACCGGTGCAGAAACTGTACCGCACTGTGCGGCAATAATTTAATTTTTTGGCCACTTGATGGCAACGAAAGTAGCTGTAAACACTATATTGACATATGCTTTCCTTAAAAAGTTGATATACTGAACATTAGCAACAGTGTTGGGCAGAGATGCATTAATTTATTAACATGTAAAGTGAGTACCTTTTTCAGTAATGGGCATTATAATTTGAAATTCAGTAATTACATTACAGTTACTAATCCAAGTAACTGTACTTTTACAATTTGTTGATCGACGTGTCTGCTATCTTACCAGTAGTTTGATCAGTCAGTACCAGTTAACTTGGTGTAGGGGCTAATGGTATGAGAAGGCTGTAAGCGACCACTAAAAGAGACTAGAGATCTACTCTCTGTAACGCCAACATTGTCTTAGATACATATTGTGTCCTATTTGCTGTTATGAATGATGTCGTGAATGCTAACATTACTGTTAACGCTACATTCAGGAATCAGCTGATTTTGTACAGAGTTGCTGCTCCACTGTGAGGATGGGACTTCATGCAGTCACTGGGGCTAACATCTTGGCTTATTAAAACTCTTTTTATTTCTTTTTCTACATGTGTTAAACACAACAGATGGAGTAACTAAATTAAAATAATGAGTAATGTTACTAATTAGTTTTGTTGTTGAGTAATTTCAAGCAGCCAGAAGACATACAAAAGAGCATATAATTGAAGATTTGTTTCTAACCACCTGATGAATTTAAATCCGATATTCACTCTCTCTACATTTTGGTTTCCACCGGCTGCAATGTTTAGCTTTTTAGCTGCTAAACGTTCAACTGTGTTCACCTGCTCGTTGCTAACTTTGTCTGTTTGACATTTGGTGAACCTAAACAATAAAGTTTGGCCTTAAAAACCCAAACCACCAGCAAACAGGCACTGAAACAATCCATCCTTTCTTGATTCATTGATCATTGATGATTCAATTGTTAATATGAAAAAAGTGAATAGTGCAGCTTTAATTTGTTCATTCATGTAAACAAAGATATTGTACATGAAGCAAATGGTGGATGTCAACAGGTCAGACAGAGGACATTTGAGCTCCTGCCATACCACAAACCTGTTTAAATAATAAGGGTTATCATGAAAATGTGATTTTATCAGCCATAAGGTGTATTATACACTCATGTAGACTGTCTTAACAATGCAAATTTGCTGCAACCGACCACTTGGGTGTAGTAATTTATCTAATATACACAACAGATGATGACTGAAGCAGCAAACATTTTCTAATTAGCTGCTTGCCAGCTGTATCACCTCTCAACCTGCTGTAAATATTGAAGGGTCACAGTGTAGACGTTGCTGAACAGGAGGATTAATGATGAGATATCGTAGATTGTGGTAATTGGTAATGATTAACATTGCTCTCATTGTTGGCCTGGGACTGAATTTTGACGTGTGCGTCAGATGAGTCCGTGCTGCTGATGTCACTGGCTAGGGGTTGCCATGACAACAAAGAGAGGATGCTACAGCTCTTTTAGCTCTTGTCCCTCAGGAGATGTATCTGGCTAATGTGGCGGGAAATGCAGAATAAACTGTCTCATTTTGTGTATACAAAAACCCCTCACCCACCCCCACCCCAACCTCCACACATACACACACACACACACACACACACACACACACACACACAGAGAGAGACAGTAATCATTTGTTTGCCTCCCTGAAGAATCAATTGACCTAAATAATCAGTGTTGCTCTGCTCTCAGACGCCTGTACTTGAGACTCAGGGGATGATTTAAGGCTACTGCAAATAACCGTAACAGGATGCAAAATATGACGCATGATTTTAATTTGGCAGGGTATTTACCAACACTGATGATTTAAATGGACACCGTTGAGTTCATTTGAATGCAGGGCAGCGATAACAACTGATGCTGGTCTATTTTAGATGCATTTTGCACATGGTAAAGTAATGGAGTGCAAAAGAAAATACTCTCTGCTAGTGAGCTTCAAATATTGGTTGACGAAAAGAAATGCCAGGAAGGCTGTGTGGTAGGAAATAACAGGTCAATAAGGCTATGGCCTCAAGAGCTAGAAGCTTGTAAAATATTCTCAAATTCTCCTCTGACCAAACATTTTCTCAATTTTACTTTACTCCATTGATGACGTCTACTTCAAAAGAGCCACCATGCTGTGCTGCAGATTTGATGCCTACTTCTCCCTGACCTCTAATCATAGACAATTACCTCTGCAATCAGCAATGATAAGTCAGTGTCAACAGCCATTTGAATGCATTTCAGTTTCCTCTCATACAAACCATCCGAGCAACCCAAGATACATATTGAAATAACCCAAACACTGACTTTTTAGTGGTGATGAAGGTCATCACAGCCCCGCAGTAAATATGGGCACTCTCACTCGTTAGCTTCAAGAAAAAGTCTGTAAATCAAATTAAATCCAACCCTCAGTGTTAAATGTGATGTTTTATGTATGTCATTTGTTCTCATTTGCCTCCTGTTTAATATATCTTGATCTCATTTAGACTTCCTGAAAAAATAAAGCTAAAAAGTAATCTTTTTATGTACTTTTCCTCGTATGATTTACAGCAATTAGAAAGAGATTTGACCAAATGTTATGAGATGAAAATTTTCCTATGGATCATTTTTTACAGGGTCCTGCACTAACAATAAGAGTCAGTGGGCCACTAGTTCTAATATTTTGTTTTCTCTGCAGGATCTCTTCAGCAAGTCAGACCCATTTTTGGAAATATATCGAATCAATGACGATGACACTGAACAACTTGTGCACAGAACTGAGGTAAATTAATCATATTCCCTCTTCCTTCTCAACAACAGCTGTCTCTGCCACTTTACTTCATTTGTAATGTGTTCCTACTCTAAACAGGTGATTAAAAACAACCTGAATCCTGTGTGGGAGCCCTTCAAAGTGTCTCTCATATCCCTGTGCAGCTGTGATGAGGAGCGGAAGCTCAAGGTAAGGGACATTTAGTAACTGTGAGTCCACACCAGTAAATACCACAGCACTCAGTGACTCAGAAACTGTATGGCCAGTTTGATTCAGCTGGAATCGGAAAACAGGGTCATCCTGAAAATGTATTAGCTATATAGGCTACATTATATACAGACTTAAAGGGAACAGAATAAAAGAAGTTTACTGAACATATGAGGGCTAAATTAATAAATATTGTATGTATAACCAAACTGACAGAGAGACAGAGTAACCAGTATTGTCTGTATGTGCCACAGTGCCTGGTGTGGGATTATGACTCGAGGGGGAAGCACGACTTCATCGGCGAGTTCTACGCCACTTTCAGGGAAATGCAGAAAATTTCCAGTGGAAATAAGGTCAGTGAACGGAAAGGCGGAGCAGAGCAGAGGAGAAACAGCCGTGTAACTGTTTCATCTATTTCCAATGTGCCTCTCGTTTTACTCTGCTGAAATCCATCACGGATGAAACAAATGTCAAGGTGCTTAAGATATAATGAAGAAGTTCAATATGCCATAAGTTGTTGCTCCTGTTCTTTGTCTTCACCTTGCTTTGTTTAAGGTGACGTGGGACTGTGTGAATCCCAAGTACAAACAGAAGAAGAGAAACTATAAAAATTCAGGAGTTGTCATCCTCAGTGACCTTAAGGTAGGAATCTACTGCAGAAATATAATATGTTTATCAGAGTAGTCGACCCTGAAGGGAGTTGAGCCAATGAGTGTTTTCTTCTTTTATTTTACATGAAAAAAAAACATAATGATAACAAAATTGGACCCAGGAGCTTTTTGTTGTATGAAACAGAATCAATATGAATTCATTTATTGATAAATGCCTGTTTGCATACAATCAATCTTGTGGGTTTTTTTCTCACAGTACATCTAAATGAAAAAATGTTAGAACTGTTTACACCAAGGGCATTTTTAGATTCTACTGCTTTGACAAGATATATCACAACATATTTTTACCCTTTACAGTCAACAGATTTGTTGAGTTTATTTCGTTTTAATTACCAGATGCTTCTAACAACATAGCTGAATATTCACTCTCCCACCCAAATATCCTTTCTGGGGTTATATATATATATATATATATATATATATATATATATATATATATATATATATATATATATATA
>JAVQJL010059246.1:0-14076 GCA_036024295.1 Nannoperca obscura | reverse complement strand
TTTAGCATAGGAAACAAGCATGTAGTAGTTCACCATGGATATGTAGTTATATGGGGCGTGGCGTGGTTAGAGCTCTGCTGCAACGGGGAGAGAGTGAGAAACGTAAGTATTTTTGTATTTAGGCTAAAAATAAAAATGTTTAATATTAATAATTAATAATTCATAAATGAATGAATAACTCGAAAAAAAGAGTAATTATTTTTACTGAACGGGAGTTACTGAACTAAGTCACTATAATGAACTAAAATCCCATCACTAATACTGAGCCCGTGTAGCTGTCACGTAAGAAAACGAAACTCATACCTTCTTGGTGCTGCGCATGCGCCGGCGAATGAAATACTCTCCGAAACGACTCGTTACAACTAGTTCTTATCAAAGAGTAGTTCAAATGAACGATGTGCTGATGATCGACGCAGATGTGCGCTCCAGTGTTCATTTGTTATTTTCTCTGTTTCCGCGTGACTTGGTTTCACGGGAAATGTTATGTGAAAACGACGCATCATGTCTCCCGCCGTGAAGAGCCTAAAAGTCACCTATAACCCCGTTAATGAGAAAAATACTTTTACCAACGGCGACTGCGTTTCGGGTCTTGTGACGCTGGAAGTGGGCGAAGACTTCCAAATAAACTCCCTGTTAATTAAATTCAAGGGGAAAGCCGACGTTTTGTGGACCGAGAGGTACGGCCAAACCACTGTCGTGTACCACTCCAAGGACAAGTACTTCAGCGTTACACATCACTTCATTCGAGACAAAAATCTCAAAGGTAAGTGGGAAGATTAAATATCAAAGTGAAGAATGATTTAATAGTGTTTTGCAGAACTTTCAAAATAAAGGTCCCCGAAATGAACGAGATGGTCAGATGTCAGTTTGCAAAAGAAAGAAAGTATTTCTGGCAGTGTGGGAGCCACGTTACGTTATAAGTTTCTATAAATAAGCAGTCTGTATTTTGTTTAATAGCTTGATATTTTATAAAAGGAAACACTATGGGACTCCTGTGGAAGTTTTTCCTTCTCAACAAGACTTCAGCCAATTAAGGCAATCGTTCAACTCCCGACAGAATGGAGACCCAAACGAATCAGTTGTAATTAGGAAGATGCACAGAAGCACAGAAGTAATGGAGGGTGAAGTGTATGCAAAATTACATACAAAACAAATCAATTTCCAGTGCATTGAACTGTGCTCTATTGTTGTATATTACACAAGACAGACCTCCACACATATACCAGATTTTAATTAGCTTGGAATCAATCAACAAAATGGTGTATAAAGCCAACTCAGTGTGATCATATTTTAAAAATACAACCCTTATGAAATGTCAAAAAATGGTTAGAGCTGAAATGTTTCATTGATTAATCAATTCCTCACTTAATCAGCAACTGTTTTGATAACTGATTAGTTGTTTAAGTCATTTATTTATCATGAAGAAGTGCCAGAAAATCCTCTGGTTTCAGATTCTCAGTTGTGAGGATTTGTTGCTTTTATTGTCTTATGCGATGGTAAACTAAACTTATTCTCGTGATTTTGGATGTCACCTTGAGCTTATGGATATTGTCCTTTTTTTCCACTATTTACTGACATCATTTAACCAAATGTTTAATAGCCCAAGTAACAAAAGTTAGTCGCTGTCAATTAAGTGTACTGATTTTCCTTTAGGAGACGTCAACCAAACACTACTGACAACCCATAATGGAGAAACATGTAAGTATTGTACAGTTTTGTCTCAGCCCGTGGGGAGCCATAGTTGTATTTTCCTAATACAGTTTCAAAAAGAGGCTACTTTATCGGTTTAATTCAGTCAAGAATAGCTTGATACGGGTTTCTAATGCAACAGCTGTATTTTTTCAGCTTCTGATTGCTCGTCTACTTGATTAGATTATCATTTTTACAGCTTCAGTGAGCTGAGGGAGCAAAGACCTTGTTTACCACTCACTCTGTTGTCCAATCACAGACCCTAATCAGCCTCAAATCCATTAGCAATATGCCACAGGTATACATTAAATCTCTGTCTACTAAGAAGCTAGTGTAAAAGTTATCAGAAACTCTGATTCAGATAATTAAAAAAAACACATCGTACCACCTCACCAAATCCCTCCACATCCAATGGGCTAGTTCAAACTTGAACACTGGTAGGGGTTGTACATAAAAAATATGTTCAAACATCTACTTTACCAGTAGCTTTACAATTTCTTATTGCTTTTCAGACAGCAGTGTTGTTGCCCCAGGATGCCATGTTTACCCATTCACCTTTCAGATCCCTTTCCAGTAAGTCATTATTCCATATTGAGTTGGACCAATCTTATCATCTCCAAATGTTGTCTTTTTTTTGAGCAAGGAAAATATGGTACTTGCATATTATCATCTGAAAACCATCTTAATAGATCAACCTCTGGTTTTGCAACTGTAATTTATTTTGATAGGTTTAAGTTAAATGTTTTCAATTTTTTCAATCTCTCACATTCTGCTTCTGGCCGTCTGCTCTTGTGCCTTAGGAATATGCCCTCCTCCTTCAGTGGGTCCGTTGGTAAAATTGTGTACTCGCTGGAAGCCAAGCTTTGCAGATCAATGAGGATTGCCAAGAAAGATTCAACTAAGATCAACTTTGTGTCAAAGGCAGACCTGAGCAGTGATCCCTGGCTAATGGTATGTATTACTTCTTCATTCCTTTCATTCCATTGGGGAAAAACAATCTGCTTGGGTTGGTGATATCAGTTGAACAACTAAAAGCCATTCGTTAGTACCTACAAGGAGGTGTTTTGAGGAATGTGCTTAAACCACCTCTAGGAGTGAATATATTTGAGTATTTGCATTTAGCAAACCCACACTGTATAAACCCAGCTTTAACAATGCACACTACACTGGTTATTTTAGCATTGCACCTGCTAAATTACCACAGCAGCCAGTGCTGGCTGGCACTGGCTGTAGACCTCTGAGACACTAGAATAAAAATAAGGGTTAAAAATGTTTTCTCTCTGTTGTTGTTGTTGTTGTTGTTAATTAATCTGGTCTTCTTTCAGACACCACAGCATGAGTCTAAGGATAAGAAAATGAAAGTTTTCACCTCAGGAACAGTAGCCATGGATGTGAATCTTGAAAAAACTGGTTTCTTCCAAGGTGAGAGCCCTCGAAGTGATATGGACACATATTAGTCTCATTAGTTTCCTTGCCATTGTTGCCTTGTGTTTGCTCATGGTGGGAATGTTGGGTCTTTGTAAATATAAGAGTTGGTCTCAACCTGCTCTAGACGAAAAAAGTGCCCTGAGATAACATTATTAAATGGCGCTATATAAAGACAATTGAATTGAATACCAAGGGCTGTTTTGACATATCTGGTCTTCTGGTTTTGCAGGAGAGGGATTAAAGATTCTGACCTACGTTCAGAACAGCTCGTCTCGTGAGGTCAGGCCCAAGTACTGTGTGTACAGAAAGCACAGCTTCTTTGCAAAAGGGAAGAGAAAAGTCAGTACTAAAGACCTCTTTAAAGAAGTGGGAGAGCCCATCCGTCCTTCTGCTAATGAGAAGGTCACAAGAGTCATCACCATCCCCCATGATGTGGAGCCCTCCATCCTCAACTGCCATATCATCAAAGTGGAGTACAGACTCAGGGTGAGCATCTTAATGACCGGGAGACTAGCAACGGAGATGTGTGCACTTGTTCTTATGTGACAAAATGTATTTAAATATTTACAAATTATTTTTCACCTCAATAAGAATTATACTTTAATAAATGACCAGATCAATATTTATTCGCTGCTAATTATGTAGCAGCAAGACCGAAAAAACCAAAGAGATATTGGGTATTGTCTGCTTCTCTAAATGAGTGTCTCCTAGCTCTCTGCCTGCTGAACACAGGCTTTGCAGCACAGTAAATTTAAAGCTGGATCAGTGCAGAACAACCAGGTTTTTGAACTGATCCCTCTTTCATTGTTCATAGTGTTTGCCAAAGGCGCCAGTTAGGCACACGGGATGTTAATAAATGTGACTTGATGTGCTACTGTTCGCTAATTCTCCTGATCTAAAGAAGAAAAAATGTCAACCAACAATGTAACATCAACGTTTTCCACAGGTATACCTGGATGTCAAATATGCTTCAGACCCAGAGATCAAATTGCCCATAGTCATCCTGCCGGCCTCTCAGGTTTCTGCAGTGGCACCACCTCCTGCTCTGTCAGGCTTTGGATTCGCACCATTTGGTAACACAAACCCACCAGCATGGGGCATTGTACCACCACCACAACCACCAGCAGCACCCCAACCGTTGGATCCCCCACCTCCCTATGGAGCATATGGAATGTACCCTCCTTTGAAAGATTTTGACAATAAATATTAGTGACGGGACTGTGAAGGAAATGAAATAAAGAGGTAGAAAAGGAAATTACAGTTACCGTTTTCATCAACTTATCAAACTACATATATTACTTTCATTAATGTTACATTTTGTTATGATGTCAAATGACAGTTAGACTGTGTTGTTACATGTGCACATGTTACAGAAATACAGAAATTGTGGTCTGCTGTGAAACAGGCTACTTATTGAAATACCGTTTCAAAAATATATAAATGCATGTTTTTGGTTACAGCTACAATGTATTTCCTGCTCGTATCATTACAAAAAACTAATATTCATCTTGTTCTAGAAGGCATTTGTTTTTCAGTACTTTCTGGTCAGAGTGAACATGTTTGATATAAACTGCCACTATCCCCTGTGTTTAATGGATTGGACAAGAGTGGTAAAATGTTTCATTTCCAAATCAACTTGTGAAACAAATAGTGATGAAGTGCAGATCCCGAGGCTCGCAGTAACTGAGAGAGAAGTGTGTCTCGGGAGGGAGGAATACTCAATAACTGTTACAGTAACTTCAATTCCTGAAGTGTAAAGATTGTTGGAAAACATACTGCGTTAATTAAGAAATGAATTTCTTCATCTAGTTATGTATATTACATATGTTTACTGGAACTAGAAATGTCTTCCCTTTTCTTTAAAAGAGCTCTCTTCCAATTACACACATGAAAATCAGTTTCTAAAATCCATCAGATTTGTTTTTTTGTTCATTTCCTTACAAAACTACTGTCATGTAATAATGAATAATGGAAAATTGTTGCCCTTCCCTTTAGTGGGCACCTTTCCCAGCTCAGTTGGAGTTAATTACCTTTTTTATATGCTTAATTTGTTTATCTCTGAATGATGCAATACATTTACCAAATATACAAAATGAATGTGTGCGGATATGTGATGTGAATGTAATCATTACTGTTCATTTCATTTCTCTAACCTCTAACAGTTTTCACTGAACTCTCCTGTGGCCTTAAAATATACCTCACTCCAAGTGTCTGATATTGGGAGTGCTTGCAGTAAAACCGGTTCCTCTTGAAGAGATACTGAAACAAGTAAAAGTCTCTCTGTTCCATTCTGTGGTCACCACCAGTTCACTAATGTGGTTATTAAGTAATAGAAAGCTTCTACTTTGATGTTTTTTTATTATTATTTGTATTGACAATGATGTTATAAAATTAACAGGGTGCAAACCTAGGAAAACATTTTTTTAAACCCATCAGAGTGGTACACTTTGTTTAAACATGAAATTCAAACAACATCTTTGACATTTCCCTAAACATATATGATACTCAACATCACCTGTGTATATAGATGTTTGCTGACTATACATTCATTAATTGACATATTTTGAAGGGCTAGCATATGACAGATTTAAAACCAGGTTCAATAGGCTTGGCCCACACGTGCTGCACCCACATTTGGATTAAAGTTGGCCTAATGAATTCACTAATCCAGATTTGAATAGCACAATATTATCCGGGTTTGAAGCTGAAAATCCTTGTGATTTGATCAGACATCAAAATTAGTTCACAGTTCAATTCTGTGGCTCATGTGCAGACTACAAAATCAGAGACACACTGAAGTTGTTCGTTTGCAGGGTCGGTCCAAAAAAAACAGATTTCCCCACTTAGCATCAGTGCTATCCACATATGCAAATAGTTTTGGTTTGATTTGATGAGATTTGAGATATTTGCCAAAAGAGCTAATGCTGCCACCCAAATACAATGACTAAGTGGAATATAATTTGTGGTTCTCAAAATATTGAAGGTGATATTTTTGTCTTTCCAGAAGCTCCATTGCTGTGTGAGATGATGGACTCCATGGACCACCATTTTTGTATTTTTTATTAACCTACACAAAAGAATTGAATGAACACTGTTCACAGTGAAGTCTTTTGATTAGTCAGGGTAACTAGTACTTTGTTTATAAATGAGTCACCAACATTGACTTAAATAATAAGCTTTTTCTGCTCATATAGTGTTTATATTATTTCCATTCCCCTGAAAATTTCAGGTAATTTACCTATAACGTCCATTGGAGCCATTATGTTAATAGCACACAAGTAAATTGAATTTTTTTGACATGATTATAAAATATGACGTGACACATCATTAACTCAGGTTAAAAATGCAGGTATCACTCAACCACTGCCACTGAAAGCATGCACATTCTCGACAGAAGTGTGATGAATTGCTTTGACTAGAACCACCCAGCTTTGCAGGGCTAAATGCTTTTTTGAGTCACTGCATGTATGTGTCTCTCATCTGTTGACACAGGTAAATAAAACAGGTTTAACAAGATCTGCATGCTTGAGATCAGATATAAACAGTGCAGAGCAGCTGTTCAGGATTTGCAAGGCATCAGTTTCTTCCTGGTTTTACAGGAGATTTTTGTTTTCCACTGTGTATTTGTCTGTGGAAAATGACCGTCAAGAATTTTTCAATTGAATATGATGCCATCAACAGCAAAAACACCTTCACAAATGGAAATACCATAAATGGAAGAATCATTGTGGAGGTTTCTAAAGAAACTAAGATCCAGTCACTTATTTTTAAAGCAGAAGGAACAGCTCGGGTTTGCTGGCATGAAGATTACGGTCAGAATAATCATCATGTGTATTGGGCTGATGAGAAATATTATGATGTCAAACATCATATCTTGAGAGAGGCAAGACAAGATGGTGAAGTATTAAACTAATACAATCATTAATATGTGATACATTGTAGCTTATGTAATGACTTTTTAAATATTGAGATATTATTAATATACTGATTAAAGGCTTATAATACTTTTTTCATTCTTTTCCAGGCACTGAAGTCATTGGTAAAGGAAGAAATGTATTTCCCTTTTCCTTCACAATTCCTGACAGGTGCCTGTCTGTTCTTAATCTTTATTTTAGAGTGATGTTTTACTACATTTAAATTAATTTTCTATTAATGTTCTCCGCAGAAAAATCCCATCATCTTTCAAATCCTCCATAGGCAAAGTTGTTCATAAGTTGAAGGCAGAGCTTAAACAATCAATGCAGCTGAGAAAAACGACCAAAGCACACTTTACATTTGTGTCCAAAGCAGACATGGATATTCCCGGACTTATGGTAAGAAATCATTCATCTTTAGATATGAAACCATTTAATTAATGGATGTTGTCTAAGCAGGAGAGATTTATCTAAATGCTTTAATCTCAGGTGCAATCTGTTGTTTTAGGAACCCCAGTATGGTTGCAAGGATAAATCTGTCAAAGTTTTTGGCTCTGGAAACATTTCAATGGATGTTCACACTAAGCGGATGGGATACAAGCAAGGTAATAATCTACTCTGGCAGAGGTAATCCTGCACCTCATGGATTTTGATTCACTGCATTTCCTTGTTTACTAGCTCTCTCTCATTACATCAAACTCTTGTTTGGTAACACTTTGCTCCGATTACCAACCTGTGTGCATTGGACTCGCTAGAAACGTGAAGGCAGCAGGGCACATAATAATGTGTAGAGGGTGTAACGTGTGGGGGAGGATCAAAACAAGTTCAACAACAAATTGTTGCCTTGGTGCATTCAAACAGGTCAACCTGATTGTGGCCCAGTCATAGAAAGAAGGAAGTTGTATCTGCCACCTTAAATCATTGGGACATACCAGCCAACACCAGGGTGTTAGGTTAAGTAGGCAGATGAACAATCCTGTTAATAAATCTACATATACAAACATATTTTGCTGACCAACCATATCCAGTAGTGATGCTTCAGCGGTGCAAAAGACCAGAAGATTTCAACTATAAAGGGCAGGGAGACACTGCTTTTCACCTTTTACTGTTACTTTGGCCACTGGTCAACCTAATGTGTAGCATACAGAAACGTACTGCATACACAGTATCCTACTACAGAACAGTAAGTGCTATGAAAACTGATTGGGTTTAGCCTTTCTTTTCCGTATTTTACAGGTGAGGATCTCCAGGTCACAGTTGAAATCAGGAACCACTCAACTCGTTCAGTAAAGCCCAAATTCATACTGTACGAGAAGAGGAGTTTCTTCGCCCAGGGTCGCAGGAAGCTTTACACAAATGAGATCCTTAAGGAGAAGACTGCGGCTGTTGCATCATCTAGCGTAGAGACTGTGACCAGGGTGATCACCATCCCAAAGGAAATACCTTCTTCCATTTTGAACTGCTCCATCATCAAGCTGGAGTACAGGCTGAAGGTAGACTGCACTATATTATAGTTAAAAGATAGTTGCAGCAGGTATTTCTCTCTGAGCCATTCTTTTCTTGTGCTTGATTACTGTTTTGTTCGGATAGCTACTGATGAAAATCTTGTGGGACCTTGTGTTCCCGTTTTCATTGTTTAAAATATCTTAATTGTACTTTAGTTAGTGAATGAGGTTTCATTTTTTAGTTACTGGTGACAAAAAAATCCAATACTGATATTATAAATAAAGGGGAAGGCTTAGCACATCTGCTGTGTCATAATATAAAATACAAAAGGGCAATGGGTAGCATTTTCTTTAGGGACTGATAAAATACAATTACCAAGCACATACTGAAAGTCACTAAAAGCAGAGCACACGCAAACATAATCAACACATGTAAACACTAATGAAATCAACAACCTCAAGAGAGAGAAAACCTACAGTAAACTAGAGGAGACCTCTAGTGACAAAACAGAGGAAGAAGTAAGTCAAAGTAAAAGTAAGAAGGTTCTGATGACACATTTATCTGGAGACTTTGAACCCAGGATATAAATAATTGGGACTTTATATACTATATAAAAATAAAATAAAAGACAACAATATAACATCAACAATGTTTTTCACAGATCCACCTGGATATCAAATGTGCTTCAGACATAGAGATCAAACTCCCTATAGTCGTCCTACCTGCCATTGAGGGTCCTGCTATGAAACAACCACCTGCTTTTGCTGGCTCTGAATTTGAAGCGTTTGGTAACCCAAACCAAAGACCCTGGAGCTCGACACCACAACAACAAGCAGCAGCACCCCTACCTATGGATCCCCCACCTCCCTATGCAGCATATGCAACATACCCCTCCTTTACTGATTCTAAGGAGACGTCACAGTAAATACCTGCCATAAGAGAGTACACCACCGATATAGAATTGAACATAAATATGAAGAAGAAAAAAAGATATCATCTTTTTTATTCCATGCATTCTTCTTCTTGTAGGTGTCAAAACCTGGCACCTACAAGACCCAACAGTTTGGATGGAAATGCGTGTGTGTTGTGCTAGCAGCGGCTAGGCTCAAGCAGAGAACTCCACACCTTTAGATTTTTTTCACTTTCAAACTTGTAGTTTTCAGCCCCAACCAATAATGTCTGAAGTGACATCACGTGAGCCTTTTGTGGCTTTCTAGAGCCACAAAAGGCTTTATACAGCTGTTTTTCACATATGCTGCAGTACACCCCAAGACCTGTGAACAATCTTTGATGTGTAAAATCAGTGGTGTTCTCCTTTCAATCCTCTTACTGTCTTAAGACAGCTTTACTTTATGGCACCCCATCACAGCTGCATCCTGGCAGTAAGAAACACGAGGCTTAGCCTAACTTCTTCATTAGCAAACTATTGAATATATTCATGTCCATGTAAAATATACATAAAGTATCTTGTAGTGTATAAAGTGGTCATTGTAAATAATACCTGGATAAACGTCTTGTTGAGAACCAAAGTGTTAAGTGTTAAATAATTATGAAATAAATTGGCACATGAATGAATTATTCAAAGTATATAAATATTGTGAAATTGTATTTTATCATTCTTATTTTGCGTTTTTAATTGAAAATGTTTTCATGTCACATATTATTTAATGTCACTTTGTAATGTCACTTTTAATGTCATAATATATTTTCATAACAATGGTGTTTACTGATTCTAGCAAATAATATGATGAAAAAGATATATAAGCTGTTCTGTTAATATGGTTAACAGTAAAACTATGTTATTATTTTACGCATGACATACAAATATGCTTTAAATGCTCCTTTTCTTAATATACATACACATTAAGGATGCTAAACTGGAATGCAAGTGAAAGTTCTGTGTTATTCCCTAATTTACATTAACGGGGTATTCTTTTATCTGAGTCAGCAGCAATATTGACCTCATGTGGTTTCGACTCTTGTAATGTATGTTGTATAACTGACATAAACAACTGTCGGTGAACAAAAAATCTGATGGAATGCAACAATTTTGTAAATGTAATGTTATTGATGCATACATTATAAAGTGCTATACTACAGTTTTGGCAATGTTTCTAATAATATATCTACTGAGAAATAGGCCAACCAATGAATTTGCACATATAGCATATGTTATAATCTCTTGTCTTAGTGCATCCATAATGTCAATTTATTTGGTCTAATTTAGTCTGCAAGGCAGCTGGCTAGAGTTACTTATGTGAACGTGACACCTGCAGCTCTTGATCACATGATCATGTGTGACACAGACACAGGTTCTGGAGTCCACTGTGACAGTGTTGGGCCAGTCTTGCCTGATCATTGTTCATCAATGAAAGGCCCCACCGCCGTGGATCAATTCAAACCGGCTTTCGGTAACTTTATAGGATTTATTTTGTACAAAACTTGGAGGATTTACTTTGTGCTTTCACTCCACAACGTTTGAGATGGTAATTTGATGTAGTCTTATTATGACTGTAAAGCATCTCTCGGTGGAATACAACAAGGTGAATGAACGAGGCACCTTCTCTCCTGGAGACATCCTCTCAGGAAGGGTGACAGTGGTGACCAGCAAGGAAACCAAAGTGCAGTGTTTTTTGGTCAAAGCCAAAGGAAAAGCTAAGGTGACATGGTATGAACAAGAAGGACAAGCCACAGGGATTAACAGCAACAAGAAGAAATACTTTTATTTTGAACATATTATTCTTCAGGATAAAAACAAAGGAGATGGTTAGTAATCGCTTAAAGCTTTTGAATTTATTGATATTTTATGATCTGTAAACAAATTGATGACTATACATTTAACTTTTTTTTTTCTTTTTATAAGGTTCAGAAATCATTGGTGCTGGGAGAAACGTATATCCATTCACCTTTATGATTCCGAATACGTGCGTGCATTAAGCTAACCTAACTTTTTATGTGGGATTATCATAAACACTTACCTTACCAGCTGGTGAAATAAAATAATTTCCCTCTTTTTATTTGGATTATTTCCTTACAGAGACATGCCTTCATCTTATGAGGGGAAATGGGGCAAAATTACATATAGTTTGCGAGCACGGTTGACTCAGTCAATGTGGCTTGTCTACAAAACCAAGACTGAGTTCCCTTTTCTGACCAAGTCTGAGTTCCCCTTTGCCTCCAAAACTGAAATGATAATCATTGGACTTAAGGTATGAAATTGACTTTTATATTTGAATCATGTTTTCTTGTAGTTTCCATTCTTGTGTCATGTTAAGGTTCTCAGTCAATAGTATCAAACGTGATAATCCACTATGCAGCTAATGCCAACTCAAACTGTTTTATTTAGAGATTTGGCTTCCTGACAGCTTATGTCTTTATTTGGTAGGAGCAACAATATGCAACCAGGATTTCATTTTATGGCTCTAGAAAGGTTACTATAAATGTTACCTCTGAAAAAATTGGAGTAAAGCAAGGTAAACAAATTTCACTAAGAATGTATTTTTCTGAATGACTTTAACTGTAACCATAATGATGCTTTTTTAATCTCCTAAATATAAACAGGTGAGGCAATGGGGGTCTCTGTACAAGTACTCAATGACTCAGCACGCACATTAACACCCAAATTTTACCTGTGTGAGAAGCAGACCTTTGCTGCGCAGTCAAAGAGGATAGTACACACAAATGACATCCTGTTTGCGACAGGAGACTCTGTTAAAGCTGAGACCAGTCGGACTATGACCAAAGTTCTAAGAATCTCTCCACAACTCCCCCCTACCTTCTTCAACTGCTGCATGATGAAGATCGAGTACAGACTGAAGGTATTTAAACTGTGTTCACAAACACAGCATAATGTGATCCATTCACTGTTAATACTGTCTCACAACCGACTCCATTGTTGAATATTATCTTAATGTAATATGAAGCAATGCAAGTGTTCACACCCATATTAAACATATGGTTTTAGTTTTCACTGATGACAGTTGATGCAAAGTGAGAAACTCCTTTTGACTTCAGGATCATTTTAAAATGTCAATGAGGATCGACTTAAAAAAAAAAGTAGGATGGTTGTAAAAACACATTTGTGCAAGACTTTTTGTCAAGCAAAAGAAGTATGCATGGTGACAACAGCACCACACAGTGGCTGTGTGTGATGGGGAGAGTTGGAGAGAGAAGGAGGGGTTAAAGGGGACAGCCCTCATGGCTTGTCTACACACTTGTGAGGGTACATGTAGGAGAAAGTGTCACGTTACAGCCCAACCTGTTCTATCCTGCCATCAGCTCAAAGGTTTAGGTCAGTATTTTCAGTAAACACTAGTGTTGTGGCAGGTGGCCAAAGCCAAGAGAAAGAACATTAGAATGCTTTTTACAGAAATATTTCGTAATTCAAATGAGTATATTTAGATTTGATGTTTCACCTGTTTTTGGTTACATGAGCTTAAAATGTTATTAAAAGTTGTGTTTCTTTGGTTACAGGTCACTCTTGATGTCCCTCTAGCAAGAGACCCAGAGATCAAACTTCCGCTGGTCATTCTGTTGGGTTCACCAAAACCACAACAACAAAAACCAAAGAGATCCATCTGGTTTAAAAAGCTTCCTGGTTAAAAATGATGCATTAGACCAAGAGGCAGTGTTTACTGTAGCTACTTTTAAATAGGTGGATGTTTCTTGGGATGTTACTCAGAGTTTGCTCAGTGTATCTTTGTTTGTCCACTAGATGGAGATGTATGTCACTATTGTAGTCTACCAGTAACAGTCTATAGATTTTAGTGTATTTGTATGTATATACTTTTTCAGATAAAAGTTTTCTGATCCCGTACTTAAGTAAAAATACCAGTGCCACAATGTAGAAATACTCAATTAGAAACATCAACAAAATGTACTTAAAGTATCAAAAGTAAAAGTACTCATTCTTAAAAAATAGCCCCTGTGACTGGCATTTTATTATCTATTACATTATTAGATTGTTAATACTAATGCATCAATGGATATAGCATGTTACTGGCTGGTTGAGGGGGAGCTAGTTTTAACAACTATATACACAATTAGGCAGTTAAGTCCGGTGGGTAAGGGTCACAAGATAAAGCTAAGAAGTCACGAGATGATGAATGGGGTAGATAAGAAGATAAAACAAAGTTTTGCTACACATTTTTTTCATTTTGTGGAATTTTCGCTAATCTTTTCCGTTTTTCGTAAAATATTGGATATTGGATAAATCTCTGAGGCTTAAACTATTATTTTAAAGAAACCATGTGAGGAGTTTAGAGGGTAAGTGTCTCTGGTGGGACTGCTAATAACTCATAGACATGAAACATGAATAGGAGACACAACACTGCTTTTTTGAGAAGGGCCACAAGCCAAAAAGGTTTGGGAAACACTGGTTTAATCTTTAACCATGCATTCTATTTTACATTGGGTCCTTGTTCGATTTAGAATTGATTTAAACATTTTGCTGATCACTTTTAAAGCACGTATTGGTCTGTCCCAAAGCTACATAGCAGAAATGTTGACCCCACGCAAGCCAGTTCGCAGTCTTAGATCCTCGGGTGGAGCCCTTCAGGCCGTTCCAAAGTCGAGGCTTAACTCTAAAGGTGACCGTGCT
>JAVQJL010059242.1:0-39112 GCA_036024295.1 Nannoperca obscura | reverse complement strand
GCTAAGCAGGGTCGGGCCTGGTTAGTACTTGGATGGGAGACCGCCTGGGAATACCAGGTGCTGTAAGCTTTTTGACTTCACCTCTACAGACAGCAGAGGGCGCTGCTGCTTCTTCCGTGGACAAGGAGCTTTGAAAAACACACAACTTGTCTCTGGACAGTGAACTATTTCATTGTGATTGTTCGAATATGCGGCCCTGTTTTTTTGGCTTGTGCTGTTCACACTCTAATGTGATGCAATTGGCCATAAAGTCTGACAGTTATTCCTAATAAGTGTATGATTTTGTTCTTTAACTGTTAAGACTGGTGCTCTCCTTTGTCACACACTTGTAGATGTACGACCTCTTGGAAGAAGAGGAACTTTTATCATAATGGAAGAGTACTGGGCCAATGACTCTGCCTTGAGGAGTACCATTATCTACCATACATCTTCCTGATAAGACGGGTTCAATTACGACCTGAATAAATCTATTAAATAAGGGAAACTGAAAACTACCAGACACTTTCATATTTTAATTAATTAAATGCCTTTGACAGAGAATTCAGTAGTGAGGTTTTGGTCATCAAAATATATTTGAAATGATCCAGAGAGGCGAAAGAATAGAGTAAAATAGTTTATTGTATCAGTAAAGATCAACAGAAGGCACACACATCTGAATGTCAGTACCTTTCTCCAGCCTCCACCATGTACCACTTTCCTACCACCACGCGATCATATAGCAAAACATACCATCGCATCCAGTTTCTATCAAGTCATTCCACTTTGGAGAGATTGATGCAATACGTCAGCAGGCTAAACTCTGCAGCTCATAGTACAACGGCAAGCAAATGCAGCCTTTTGCAAAAATATATTCATATATAATTATACACCTTTTTCTACACATTGAAGCAAATCAACTATACAAAATGCAGAAAAACTATCTCAGTACAATTACTGGTGAGTCGTTTGTAAGAAAGTCCATGCTTATTATTAGCATCAGAGTGGCGGTATTGCAGAATCAAAAATAGTAGCAGTACCTTTGTCATAAAACTGTTTAGGAAAAAACATACAAGTCCATATAATGCCAAAAATGTTAGCTTTGAAAACAAGAAAAAGTACACAAAAGACATTTCAATATACATGTTTATAGGAGGACTATGACGTCTGGGAAATACAAGTGTCCCTTTCAAGCAGTATAAGGTTTACCCACAAAACCGTAAGTAAGTTAGTAAAGGAGTGCCATGGCTTTGAGATACTTTTTGGTTGAAATACAGAATCCCAGAGTTCACGAGGACTACGGCTACGAAATTACAACCGAGCATTTTTGGTTGATAAAAAACAGTTGTAACGTTACGCAGTTACTGGGGGAAAAAGCTGTAATAGTTCAAGAATAAAGTACAGTTTGTCTCAAAGTGACGACTTTATTCTTGAAATATTGAGTTTTAATATTACGACTGTTCTTGTACTTTATCTCAAAATGTTAGGACCCTCTTTATTTCAATATAACATCACCTTTCGCCTCAAGCGACCGACTTTTCCACACATTATGACGTTTTCTCAGTAAATTACATCTTAATTTTGAAATATTACAGCTTTTTTCTTGTAATATTATAACTTTATCAAAATGTTACAACTTTATTCCTGAAAACTACAATTTCTCATGAATCTTTCTGCCGACAGTGACCCAAACCCATCGTAACAAATAAAAACAAAAGATTGTCTGAGTTTTATCTTCAGGTTAAATCTGAATTTCTTTTGGCAAGACATTTTTCTGTCCATTAAAGAATTATCTGATAAATTCATCTTTTGTGTGACGTACATATTGCAGGTGAACTCTACTCAGTAATTCAGGCTTCTCCTGTTCTGAAGATCTCCTGTTTCCTCCAGCTGCCAGGCGGTGGAGGCTAGTACAGGTAAGCTGTCGGGGAAAGCCGGTCCCTGAAGGCGCTGCTCCCCTCCTTCAGCCGGGTACGGACCCTCCTCCTCGTAGCCGGGCGGCGGGGGGCCGTCGTCCTCGCCGGGCGGCTGGGGGGCGTCCAGGTCGGCCTTCAGACTCGGCCTCTGGTTGTCTGGGAAGGCCATGGAGAAGAGCGCCTCGGGGTTGCATACGAACTTGTAGACGTACCTTTCCCCGGCCACCTGCAGGAGGAGCCAATCAGAGGCGAGAGAAATGAACCACGCTCATTTGACGATCATCATACCAGTAACGGCGTACGAGAGTCCCGGAGGAGAGAACTGAAAAGATGACCTGCCTTTACCTTCTGCATGATGCCCTTCTCGTAGTAGTACCTCAGCGAGCGGCTCAGCTTGTCGTAGTTCATGGCCGGTCGGTTCTTCTGGAGGCCCCAGAGCCGAGCCACCTGAACGCAACACGGGAGGAAGATAAACGTCAAGAGCGACTCATCTTTTTGTTCCTGCATCCTGAATAAACTTGTATTTTATTGAGTTATTAAGGCCTTTCTGTGCGCGGTCCGACCTCTTCGGGATCGATCAGCTTGAACTCCATGTTGCGTCCCGTCCAGACGATCAGGTGTCCGTTGGCCGGGTTGTCCAGCAGCGTGAGGAGAAACTGCCAGAGCTGCAGGGAGCCGCGGCGCTGGTACGGCAAACCCTCCTGCTTCACTCTGCCTGCTCACAAACACAACGAGCACGTCTCGCACCGTTTCTGGACGCTTATCACGGATCACCAGCAGTAACTAGACCAACTGTCTCACCTTCCAGTCGTTCTGGCACAACACAAGCGTCGTCGTAGTAGAAATGTGGCTCTCTGTCGCGACCGAACTCTGCGGGGACACCAAGGAAATATTATAAGAAAAGTTGTTCCGGTGAGAAACCGCAGACAGTTTCGAATCCAACACAAACTCACCGACACGGTTATTCTGATACGAGACCGACGCCTTCCCAAATGACGACTGGCAGGTTTGAACCTCTGGAAGACAAAAAGCAGGTTCGTGGGCAAATTGTCTCGAGCCACATTCAACTCCTCAGCCGATAAAACGCTCACCCGAGTCGAAGCCGAAGTCTCTGGGCTCCTGTTTGATCGTGACTTGGTTGAAGGTGGTCTGGGGCCGGACCAGATCTGGAGCAGGCGGGCCTCGCTCCGGGTACCGCGGATCCACCTGCTCCTGTTTGAAACCTCGGGGGGCCGGCGGCTCGGAGAGGTGCCGCTGGTACAGCGGTCGGCCGTCGTGGCTCGAGGGTTGGTACGGCGCGTTCAGGCAGGGCTCCGACAGCTGCCGCTGAAACCTGAAGCGCGGGAGGACGCAGGTGGAGGTCTGAGGGCTTAAACCTGACTGTTTCCACATTTAAATCCTATAAAAAGGAAGAATCAGAACTCACCTTTGTTCTGGGCTGAGAGATGCTCCGGGGCAGCCGGCGGGGGGGCGCGGCACAGCGAACTGCTGGCTCTGGTGGCAGCGAGAGGGGCTCAGGGCAGGGATGTGGCTCGTCAGCTGGGGAGCAGGAGGTTGCAACTGCCTCTGTACGGGTGGAGGTCCAGCAGGGTGGGTGAAGCCGCACTGTGCTGGTGCGGAGGCTGGGGGCGGAGCTTTGATCCCAGCTGGCTTGTCGTCACAGGCACTGAGGTGACCAGGGGGAACAGGAAGTAGCCGTCAGGTACGTAAAGACGTGAGATAAGTGCAATCGCGGTGATGGGAAACAGACCTGTAACTGTAAAGGCACACGTCAGCGTGAGGCGTTCTGCAGGGAGACCAACCGAGCTCTCGCTTCACTTTGCAGGCAGGTGGTCCATGAAACATCACTGCAAACACACACACACACACACACACACACACACACACACACACAAATAACGCGTCAGTGGAGTTCATCCCGAGTTCATCGCCTCGTATCACTCCGCTAATCGACTTGTACTGTACCCCCCCCCCCCCCCCGCAGTCGCAAGTTTTAGGGTTTTCGGCCGTTGAATCAGACGCGCATCTGCTCGCGCGATTGGCCGAAGTCCCCCATCACGGACTACATTTTCTGGGGCTGAAGTAGAGGTTCACTATCAGACCACTTGAATTACAAACAATTACCCAATGGCGCCAAAACAAAACCCCACCTTTAAAAATCCATCACATAGGGGGCTTTAAGTTTTCTATATTAGGTCTTATAGTTTGTAGCCATGCAGGAGGTGTATTAGGTATTATAAAATACCATCTATTTAGATATTATTGTCGAGATATTTAGTCTTATTTATTGTTTATCTGAAGATAATCTGATGCACAGTGCAGGGGGATAGGATTAGGTTGGTGGGGTTTAAAGCGTTAAGATATTGGCGCTGATTAAGCAACAAAAATACTGTCAACAGTTTAAACAATGAACCAAAGTCCAACAGTGGCACAAACAGGAAATGTGAACGTGCGCCGCTCTCTGCAGCCCTGGGTCTGTGGCGGCCTGCAGGGAGATCCTAATCAGCGACGCTGCAGTGACGCCGGCTGATGTTTCCATCCGCAACAATCTCAAGATTTATTATCACACCCCCAGAAGTCGTTCTGGACGAGGGCAGCCATCGAAGCAGCAATAAATGCACGCGGTGGCACTAAATGTACTGTTTCCCCACAGCTCAGGTCTTATCTGTGACGTCATTGTTTTAAAGGGCCTTGTTTTATAGCCCCCCCCCCCTCTCCATTTCCTGTGCTACATGACTGCTATCATGTAATTGCCACGGAGCCGCTGGCGGTGCGTGTGAGGGTCATATACTGTGTCGCCGGTCGACGTTAACGCTGTAAACACTTGTGTTTTACAGCCCCGCTCCCGGCGAGTGCACGGATTCTGCTCGGTCACACTTTACCGGAGTATTTCCATGTTGTGCTACTTTATACTTCACCAGAAGAGGAATCTTGTGCTTTTTAAAAATTATTTATTTAGTTGTCTTTACTGGTTAGGTCACAGATTCAGATTTTACCTACAAAACACACGATCAGCTTATTGTTATTGATTTTTTTTATGTGGTAAAGAAAAAAACAACCGTCAACAAATCCCATGAAATAAATTCTTAAATTTAAATATATATTTTTTAAAGTCAAATATATTAGTTTCACTTTTAATTTAAAAAAAATAAAACTCAGGTAATTTCCCAAAACACCTGGTCACTGTAGTTTTTAACAAACGTCACTCAAACAAGAGCAATCGCTGCGTTTGATGGGGACTATTTTCAGCTGCGAATGAACACACGCTTCTAGAATATACAGCAGCAGGAGGAGCGCGCGTGTATGACTACAGCTAAATAAACCACAGTGTGTGTGTGTTCACGGTAGTGAAGGAGCACTGATGCTGTTCAAAACTGTGTCACCAGGAATCCAAAATCCTCCAAAAGCGGCTACTCACGGTTATTGGACTGGAAGTCTGGGACGAACTGCTCGTCGTCGGGAACCTGCGCTGTCGGAGGGGAAAAGACAAAGACGGGATGTTTAAAAAATAAAAAAATTTTTTATATATATATATATATATATATATATAATTCCACCGTTGAAGTGTTTCTTTGTGTCTCGCGATGCTTGCAGGTCTCACCTTCTGCGATCCAGATCTCCTGCAGCTGGATCAGGTCCTGGAAGAGCTCTGCAGGACAGTCACAAAGTTATATTAAAACGGGCGTAGTGATATTTCATTTTTACGTTACTGTTACTTTCCTACGTTGGTTTTCAAAATTTAAAAAAATATATATTTTCTAATCATTTCTGTAAAATATTACACCTGTGTCAATGCTAGACCATAATTTATACTCAGTGTTACATAAATATAGATTAAGTGTGAGTATTGGATGCTAGGACTGCCTGTCTCGTCTGCAACTGAGCATCCTCCAGCCGCGGAGGAAGACCATGAGAGGCAGCTGAAAGCTCCAGGAAAGGCTAGCAAGCGGACCTACCCTCCGTGTCCTGAGCCAGCTCCGTGTCCATGAACTTCCTCTTCCGGTCGCTGAGGCATCTCTCCGCCGCCTCTACGTCGCGTTTCTAAGAGTTTGACAACAAAACAGTTCAGGAAACGTGGGAAAGTGGAGCGCTTTGAACTCCTGCGCACGTGCGGAAAGTGAACGTCTCTGGTGAACTCACGCTCTCGGGGACCACGAAAGGGACCTGCTGGTCGTAAAAGCCGTCCATGTCGCGGGAGTCTTCACCCTGGAGGACGGAGAAGTGCAGTGTGAATGCTCAATGCATCGACCTCCATCCATTTCACAGTCATGTCTTGCGCGCGCGTGCGCGTGCGTGGCCTTCAGGACCCCACAGCAGGGTTTACAGCGGCCATAAAAGCCTGCGCGTCATTGGCGGCGTTATGCAACCTCCTGTAAGTTAAACACGGGCCGCAGAGATGTTCCAGTAGGGGATGCTACTTAACACACAGCAGCTGTAAAGTCTAATAAAATGTGTTTTAATGCTCTCACAGAAACTAACTTTATTTTTACAATCAAGTGGTCAAACAAATTTAACCCATCAAATAATAGGAAGATAATTTAAAAGGAATAACCTTAAAGAGTTAGATGACAAGAATGGTGAACAGAATTACATGGTAATTATATAATGATTTAGCTCTTTAAATTCTGCTCCAGCAAGATTTAATATGTACCTACTGTTGTTCCTTTCTTTAGAGAATTGATTATGAAATGTCTCATCAGAGTCTGGTTCAAGTGCGGTTCACTTGCCGTAACTAATGAAATGGCTGACTTTAATTCGTGGTGTTTTCCACCCTGTGCGTTGACCGTAAACGCGACGTGCAAATAAAAACGGGAGATTTGTGAATGGAGTTTGGCGTGACGGGCAGGAGGGAGCAGCACGTATCGTGGGACCTCTTTGTTTTTCTCAATGAAGTGAAACTTGACCCTCGCGGAGGAGGAGGAGGAGGGGAGGGAGCAGCTCACCATTGACAAATTTGCCACAGAGCACAGAGAAATATCCACGATGCCAACAGGCCGCGGAGACAGCTGCTGCAGGCGGAACTGCCGCTCCGCAGGGCCCGCAGGTGCGGGGGGGAAATGGGCGCAACGATGCGTTTGCTTTTTCAGAAAATGGCGTTCGCCTCTACATCTTGTCCCCTCGCGACCAGCAACAAACCCGCGACGATGCGATGTCGCGGTTCGTTGCGACGAAACAAAAACAACGCTTTTTTGTTGTTGTAATAAACCCGCGCGTGCACGTTAGTTTCTATTAAAGTGAAATAATAATAAGGCGGGACTCACTTGATAGGTGAAGTTTCGTGGCGGTGTGGAAACAACGCAGATTTCCTCCCCTACATCCCCCGCAGCTCCTCGAATAAACACTCGGCTGTGGATTTTTCTCAATGAAGAGATCAGGTCCCTGGACCTAAACCGAGCCCTTTGCTGCCCTCCCATTGGCTAGAACGCAGAGTCAGTCAACAGGCGAGCCAATCACCTTCGAGACTGCTCTGACGTCCGTCACTTGTGTTTTTTATGAATCGCTGCGTTTCATTCATGGATTCACAGCGCTCTTAAAGGGCCAGAGCTGCCTTTCATCAAAAAATGACAATCCAAAGGAAAGTCTGAAGTTTAAAAGTATATGAACAAATAAAATCTATTTTAAAATAGCAATAAATTATTGGAATGGTTTAGCTACTTTATTATATATAACAATCACTGAATTCTACTATATTACATAAAGATAATAAAGATGTTAACTCACATATCCAATAAGTTATATTATTTATATTTTTAGTTTAAAAAATGTATTCATTCATTTATTTCTTAATGCCAACTTATTTGCTGCTTTAATTCAATTCAATTACAGTTACAGTTACAGTTACAATTATTTTATGATGACTATCATTCAAAGGTCATAGTTCACCTAAAAGTTATAAATATGATTTATCACGACGGCAAAATAATGATCACAATGGCATTAATAACAGAATATTAAGAGGACACTTGCAATGCAATATTAGCCCAGATTCCTAAACAATAATATTGTTCATCAATCAATTGATTGTTTAAGTCATTTAACAGCATTTGGGGGATTTAGCAACAGGGTTGTCTGTTTCCTTTGTGTATTTCTGTACTGCTTCTGTACAACTAGCGAACAGGATGCCTTCGTTGAAGCGAAGAAATGCTACCTCTGTACCCGTTACATGTTTGACAGATTTAATCCAGCGTCACGCACGACTGCTTCGAGGGCCATTCATCTCAGTGGGCGGCGGGGCCGTTTCTCGCCCCTTTTAATTCCACTTTGATCCATTTTCCACTTGGTTTCCATTCGCCGCAGAGAGATCACGGAGTGTGTCACCTGATTAGATGCTAAATGTGGTGCTCTCATTGGCCAGCACTGAGGTAACTGATGGCTTTCCTGCAGCAGCCCCAGACACAATGCACTGAACATTGTTATTTTAAAGCATCATCCCTTCATATAAATACCAGTACTGTATCTCTATACTGTCTTGAGATAGTTCTGCAGACTGCAACAGCCACTAAATACAGATTCAATCATTATTTAAACCTCCTTTATGTTTTTTTCTGTCGTGACGCCCAAAATGAAATTTGTCCAACTAAATGCATTATAAAGGAAAGCATGGTTTTGAAATTTCCATTTCATCTAGTCAGAAACTTGTGTTTCCAGAACAGCAACACTGGAAGCCCCGTTGGCAGTTCTTACCTTTCAAACTAAAAGTCTGTTCAGGTGAGTGACCTGTTCAGGTTTCTTCTTTTCTTTTCCAGGATGCAGTCATTGTTTGTGCTCTCAGAAAGCGCTCGCTCAGCGTCGGGGGATGCCAGAACAGACCTGCGTGCGATAAAAGTTCCAGTTCAAACACCGGCTGAGCTCAGCAGCTCTGTTACTGATTTGCAAGCGTCTCCTGTTTACTCATCCACTAACTGTCCATATCACACCGCTGATTTTTATTCTTCCGTTCTGGCAGATCAACAAGCGTGATATAATCGAACTGTGGCAGGTAATTACACACTGCAGTCTTAAAGTTTCTCATCACGTGTCTGCAGGTTGTGCTCATGTTTTTCCCTCATTGTAGGCCTATTAGCTTATTCTCTTCATCTTTATATGGTTGACTTTATTTACACTTTTTACACTTTAAAATTGTGACGCAAAATATGATATAAAGGATTTTACGCAGCAATAATGCAGTTACTCCAATACATGATGTGAGCAGGTGGTAAAGGAGAAGAAACAGAGGAAGAAAAGGAAAACAAATGCATAAAAAAGGGAGAAATATTGATTTATGGTGCATATTATCTTGTAGCTTTGACTCATAATTATAAATTAGCATCTCATAATCCTCATAATCTTAAAAAGAAGGACTCTAAAACTCATAAAAACTAAGTAATAGTTTATATTAGTTCTAGTTCAAAATACAATAAATGCTAAATTCAATCATAAACCTAAACATGCATGCACATTTCAACCATATACATCCAACATCAGTCTTATGTAGCACCACTAGGTGGCTCTTATGGCAACATCCTGATAGTTTCTGCAACAGGAAACATTATTTTCATCACACACACACACACACACACACCCCGTGGAAGATGCAGTTACCTGCCACCTCCACCTACTGGCCCTTGAAGTTTGGCTTTTCAAATCCTTACAGCAAAAAAGTCGGTAATAAACTAAACTTAAGGTCCACTCACTAGCTTCTTCCAGAGCTTTCAACTACATCTCATGGTCTTCATCAGAAGATGAGTTCCCCCTCCACTCCAGCTGCAGCGGCTGACGTACGTGTGCAGGTCTCTGGAGTCACTGTTCATCATGGAAGAGGATCTGGAAAAGGAATATTACGTCTTTAAGGCTGTGAAGTGGCTTTTTTACACGCATGTTTTTTATATACATGCGCACAGTTTGCACTCACTTATCTACATAAGGTGTGTTGTACTACATTAAACACGTGGCACTAAATATGTGTTTCCTCTGTGTACCTTCTCCAAAGTTAATATCAGCAGGTTTGGTGTGTTCTATAAAACATTAAAGCTGCCGCCTCCAATATTCTCTTTATACAGAATAAGAACAATAACACGAAAGCACATGGTTCGCTTTGTGCGAGGTGGATTATTCAATCAGCGGTTCAAATGCAAAGTGAAAAGCATACCAAAGCCTCTGAATGCAGCAAAGCGTGCTGACAAAAACAAGGCCACTGCAGGACATCTGGTCCGACACAAAGCGCTTTGAGCTGAGTCAGAGGCCCGGCAGGAACATGCATTACTGGTTCATATTAAACAACGGGCTTTCACTCAGAAGTAATATCCACACATATACTGCAGATATTCGTGGTCCTCAGAAGATGAATCCTAATGTTTCTGGTGACCCTACTGACCTCTCCTCTAGCGCCTTCGTCGGGATAATACTTCCACTACACAAGAAATGCATTTCAAATGAAATTGCACATTGGTTCTCCTCAGAGGATGAACCCTTTCCAGTTTGATCATTCGATAAGAAGTCAGTCAAATATTTTGTAAATGATGTTCAGGCCCCAAAACAAATGTGTTAATACTTTCTTTACGATTGCAATAATCAGCTTCCACCTTTACCAGGACAATGCTCTCGGGTGCAGGGAAATGCTGCGCCTTCATAAGTTTAGAGAAGGCAGAAGACATGTTTTATTTACTGATTATGCTCTCCTCTCTGGTTGAAGTTATATAAATTATTTAAATGAGGTGCAGGGAACAAAGTGTTTGTTCGGAATGAAAACCTTAAAGTTGTTCAGAGATGACTCTTTTATTATTGCATTATCTCAAGGTAACAGACACTTATCCTCACAATCGACTTATCTTTATTTGGCCGAAATCACCGGAGTCGACCTTTTGAGTTCTGATTATGAGAAAACAATGTTCCAGTGTTTAAACCAGTGGTCTAACATGAGACATAATTACAGAAAATCCATAAGGACAGTCAGTTTGCTTCTCATTTATTGATGATGTTGTGCCAATGAAGAATCACTCTCTGGTCAAGGCTAAAGCCGAGGTAGAGTTAAAACTCTGTGATCCTGCGGAAAGATCCGACACCAGGCGAGGCCGCCCCCCAGTCGCTGTGCTGCCGGTACTCGCCTTGCTCTAGGAGGTACTGGTGCCCCCTGTAGTTGGGGAGGTCATAGAACACCCAGGCGCCTTCGGTCACCACACAGGAGTAAGCCTCGCGCAGCTTGTAGGTATCGTACACCGAAGGGCAGTCGTCGGAGCACTCCACCATCTGCCCTTCGAAGTCTGGCTTCTCGTACAGCCTCAGCTTCCACCCACTGCCGTAAGCCTAAAACCACAAGACAGGAAGTGTTCAAGAAACCTATAATTTCAATACTACATACGCGAGATTTGGTACAAATACCAAAACAGAGCTTTACTACTAATGTTAAATGTTTTTTGTTGGGAAACAAAGTCACTGAGCCCAAAGGTGTCACTTAACATTTGACTAGCTAATTGTTTAGCTTAACATTTTCTTCCACATATACGTTTGCTGTTGCCTAATTTCTCTAAGAATCTTTAAATGTGTTTATAGTTATAAAAAGGCTCTTTTAAGCTGTATTACTAATTATAATTATTATCTTTTGGTCACACACATTTGACGAGTTGTGGCTAATGAGTTGGCCCACTATAGTTAGTTTTCACCAGCAGCAGACACAGAGCAACATTAGCATTTATTAGTGTTTGTGGTATTTTTGTGAATGTGCGCCCACTATTCACTATTTTGGCGTCATTTCTGGCTCTTTACCTGGTAAATCCTTCGCTACGGTTAGCAGCTGTTTGCTACTAAGAGCTAATCGTGTGAAAGCAGTCGCCGGGTCTTGTGTGCGGTGTTGGGCTGGATCGATTGATGAGAGCGGCGAGACTCAACCAAAACACTAACGTTACACGTTGAGCTGACAGTTTGCAAAAATGCTCCGTAGAGCTGAGGGGGAACTGCAGAGTTGGGTGATAATTGGCGACACGTTTGATATGAGTCACACGGCCCGTGGGTTAATATAAAAGTATTGTTTAGTGCAGCACTGACATCTAGCCATGCTTTGCAGCTCGTCAAATATGCTCGCCATTGTCTGCTTGCTTAGTCTACGGGCTTAAAAGTGTTCACAGAGCTCGGCCCTGTGCCTTTGTACATCCCTGTGCTGGTGTTCACTGCCTCAAACACTTCTCTATCCAGAAATATGTTAAACCAAAAATCCTCTGTTGTATTTTGGCACCAGTGCTTGAAGAAGCCCGAACGAGGACTCTTACATTCTTTATGGCGCGGCAGGATTTGACGTTGTCGTTGAAGGCCATCCATTGCTGGTTGTCGGCGTACTCCCCGGGGCTGAGGATGTACTGGAAACCCTTGTAGTTGGGTCTCTCGTAGATCACCCACACGCCGCTTTCCACCCTGATGGAGCAGCAGCGGCTGAAGTATGTGTGCAGGTCGGCGCAGTCGCTGCTACAGTTGTAGCAGCGGCCCTGGAATTTCTTCTCCTCAAAAAATGTGATCTGTGACAAAAAGTAAGAGGAAAAACTTCAGTTATACAAGGTGAGTTCTTTTCTGAACCCGAATATCACTATATCATAAGGAACAAGTGTCAAGCACACTTGTTGTAGTAGGTTTCATCTTACCTTCCCCATTTGGATGCACTGTAAACCTCATTCTTTGCTGCAGCCCCATCAAAGTATTTATCGATAAACAAAATGTGCAGAGTGTGGCGGATCTTTCATACCCAAATGAGGTAGATTTACATATCAGCAAAATGGCTCGGTGCTGTTTGATTTGCCTTTGTTCCAGTCTGACGATGACTCTGTATCAAACACATGCTGGAACAGTGAAAGCAGAGAGGGTCAGTGTCAGTGTGATGGAAAGAAATGATTTGGCAACGTTAAATTAGCTCCTGCGTTTTCATGACAGCTGCAAAAGATCTGAACGATCATCTAACCGGAACAACATTTAACCACTGCTGCGCTTTTTATTTTTCCTTTGCTTCTTAATCCTAAAAGTTTGGGCTTCAAACGCTGCCTGAGCTGCCGGCAGTTCTGCTTTAGATACACATTAATACAGATGTAAACCTGTGATTTTATGTGTGTAATGCAGAAGTACTCAGATCTAATGTATCTGTGTAATGCAGAAGTAAAAGTAGCAATACCACAGTGTAGAACTTTGATAGACTTGAATAAAAATCCCAAAGTATTTGCATCAAAATCCACTTAAAGAACTATATATTATGAGATTGGGTTGTAACTATTGATTATTGTTAGATGAATGTTGTACCACTTTCATTTGAACTACACATCTTGCTATTTTAATCTCTAATATTATATAAATATGTTTGTTGATTATATTTTGCAATCATTATCTAAATTTGCAAAGTAACTAGTAACTAAGGTTGTAAAAGTAGGAGCATTATGTAGCATAGCATGGAAATATTCAAGTAAAGTACAAGCACTTCAAAACTGTACTTAAGAACTGTTGTTGAATAAATGTATAACTGTTAAAAGTCATTTCGTGAAATGTTAAATAATACATATAATATCGCTACGTTTTCTTTCTGAATTTAGAGTACAGAGTTTTATACATGTTGGACACGAGACCTTATAGCCAAATGTAGTGAAAGCAGTTCCCCTGTGGATTTGCCTAAAAGCGTATTTTTTTGTTTCAGGAACTGAATGACACAAAAGACACATTTAACAACCCCCCACAAGATTGTATTTGATGGTCACACTGGATTTAATTTATGCAGCTTATATCCTCTTTGTTTTGCACCATATGTGCTTTGGAGTTTGTGTTTTGTAGAGGTTAAAGGAAGAAAAGCAGGCAGCTTCTTGGCGTCATCAGGTGCCACCTACAGTACAATCCTCTAATTTATAACTCACATATATGGAAGTGTTTGTTCAGTACAATTAAAGCATGCACTGAACACCATGTAAGTTTGTAAGTTCATAGTTTGGCTGTTTGTTTTTATTGTGTTGTGCGTTTTCAATAGAGACGGCTGTGACTCGTTTCTGTCTACTAGAAATGCTTCAGTCGCCTGAGCTCCACTGCTTCAGGTATCAAGTGAAAGCGACAAAGGCGTTTCGGAAGGACCGTCAAACCAATGAAGTGTTTGGACTAAATAAACGTGATCTAAAGATATTTAATTCATATTTTCAAAAGTAACGAACCAAACCCCATGAACGCTAACGCCATTTTATCCCCCTACTTCTTTGGTTTTCAGGCGTGTTTGGTGTTTAACCCATTACAGATTTGTCCTGTACACTTTTTTTTTTGCATCTTCCAGGCCGGTAGTTTCAGTTCAGCTCTGCATGGTGTGTTCAAGTGCTTGTGAGAAACTCATTTGAGTCCTGAGAATCAAATGCTGAACCTTTAAAATGGAAGAAATGACCGAATGATTCCTGTTTGCTTCTTCTCTTGTGGACTAAATGATTTTCATACCTCACTCTGAGAATACTGAATGTCATAGTTTCCATAGAAATCATTTTCAGAACGTGGTGACAACTGTAACTTTGACATTCACTGACTAAATGAAGTGTAAAGACACGGCTGCAGAGGACCAAACAGTAGGAGCCATCATTCGCTTTTGAAAACGTGTTATTTTGTACTAGAATGAAAGGCAGGAATCAGAAACACTGGATTTCAGCTTGCTTTATTTTTCCACCCACTACATTGAGAGTTTGAGCTAACAGTCCATGATGCGCCTGATGGAGCTGAACCTCGTCAGGTTGCTCATCCCCATCTCTCGGAGGTTCCTGTACTCCCCTGGCCTGAGGTACATCATCCGGCCTCTGTAGTTGGGCTGCTCGAACATCAGCCAGTGGCCGTCCATCACGTTGCAGGACTGGCAGTCGGACATGCGGAAACGATCCATCATGTTGTCGCAGTCGTCCATCAGCTCGTGCATCTGGCCTCCAAAGTTCTCCCTCTCGTAGATCCTCATTCGGAAGGGTCCCCTGTGCTGTGGACGAAGAAACACCAGGGACATCTTCAACCAAACCTTCAGATCTACACCTTCCTGCTGTAGTTCTACTCGAGTACGGAAGTCGAGAACAGCTTGGCTATCTAGAAATCGCAAGTTAATCATCTACTTACCTCAAGAACGTTCTATCACGAGAAAACAACTGTAATGATTGCATGTTAAGTAACTCGCCACCGCGCGATAACGGTTACTAAAAAATGAGTCTTTCTCAGCGAGTGTAACCTGATCTCACGTAATCGAAGATTCCTAACGGGGTTGCACCTGAGCAGGACTCTCGTTGGAGTCCGACATGGAGGAGGATGTCCTTTTAGCTCGGTCAATTTACAGGATCCCTCTGTGGCAGATTTAAAGTTGAAATGCTAAAGATTTACTAAAAGGTTTGTGTTTTTTGTTGGCGTCACCGATGCACCAGCCCAGACAATAATCACAACTTGTCCACCTACCATGGGGATCATGCGGCTGGACCGGATGCAGTCGCTCATGCTCATCCCCATCAGGCGCTGGTTGTCGGGATACTCGCCCCTCCTCACCAGCATCTGGTGGCCCATGAAGTTGGGCTTCTCGTAGACCATGAAGATGCCGCTCTCCACCCTGCAGGAGTTGCACCTGCTCAGGTAGGAGGTGAGCTCGGGGCAGTCACCGCTGGTCTCGTAGGAGCGACCCTGGAAGTTCCGGTCTTCATAGAAAATGATCTGCAAAGGACGTGAGCTCAAAATCTTTTTTGCTTTTGGCTCTTTTCACTTTTGATTACCATTTTGTCTGTTTTTAATTTTAACTTTAAATGTTTTAAATGGTATTGTGCCACAACGTGTCACTTACCTTCCCCATGGTCATGGTATTTGTGAGCTAATTTCAGATGTACAGCTTCAACATCGACCCTTTTTATACATTACACTGCCGTAGTATTTCCACATGGCTTGTGCTGAAACCTTTGAGTCATCACTCTATATTGTAGCACAGTGCAGCACTAAAGAGCAGCAGACGTTACTGTATTACCGTATGTCAGAATCTACAATAGTAATTGTGAACTGAATATTGGGTTTCACGCTTGCTTCCAGCAACTTCAACCATTTAATCCATAGCTCTTCTTTAAAGATCTTTGTGGTGTGAATATCAGGTATGAAGATAAGACTGAACTTTATGGCAACGCTGAAGGCAAGATACACTGCAGAGTCCACAAAACAACAGTGCTTTGGCCTTATGACATTTAAAAGGCAAACATTGAATTAATAATGTAATTTGAGGAACATTTTGCTCCTTTTATGACCTGACATGACCTCCCAAAAGTACATTCAACATACAATAATAACTATTGAGGTTCGTTGTAAAAAGAAAAAAATGAATGCAGGCCCACGTGAACCTCATGATGAGTCATGATGTTTCACACAAAGGCAAGCAAGGTGGTCTGCAGCTGATTCTATATAAAAGTGGCACCTTGTTGGCATCATTTGCGAAAACTCAAAACGTCACCATGGGCAGGGTACTATTTATGATATGTCGGTAGAGACAAATCTGGTGCTGTCGAAGTACTTATTGATTGATTATTAAATTGTTTACAGATACAGTATGGTACAACTGTTGTGCAAGGGTTCTCGATAGGATTACATATGTTTTGTTCCACAGTACCAGAACGTCTTTTCCATCCAAATAATAAATCTTCCAAGAGTCCTGTTCTTGAGTAATTTCATCTAACTATCATCTGTACGTTTCCTCTATGTCTTTTTGCTGCAGATAACTTTCTATGAGGAGAGGAACTTCCAGGGTCGGTCCTACGAGTGCAACAGCGACTGCTCCGACATCCAAATGCACGTCAACCGCTGCCACTCCTGCAGGGTGGACAACGGGTGCTTCATGGTGTACGACCGCCCCAACTTCATGGGCAACCAGGTCTTCTTGAGGAGAGGGGAGTACTCCGATTTTCAGCGCATGGGGAGCATGATGGGCGTGGGGATGATCGATAACATTCGCTCTTGTCGCATGATCCCCATGGTAAGAAGTGTTGGTAGTTGCTCCTACTTTAAGGCTTTATTCACAGTAACTGATATCACGGTCTGGCTTACTGGTTTGAAAGAACAAGCTCCGGGAGTCAGAAAGGTAATCTAGAAAACCACTGGACGGATATTATGTCTTGTCTTCCTCCAACAGCACAGAGGACAGTTCAGGATGAGGATCTACGAGAGGGAGAACTTCGGAGGCCAGATGCACGAGCTGATGGACGACTGCGATTCTCTCCAGGATCGTTACTCCATGTCCGACTGCCAGTCCTGCAACGTGATGGACGGCCACTGGCTGATGTTCGAGCAGCCCAACTACAGAGGCCGGATGATGTACGTGAGGCCAGGAGAGTACAGGAACCTCAGAGAGATGGGGACGAGCAACATGGGGAAAATCAGCTCCATCAGGCGCATTATGGATATGTGCTGATTGTTGGTCATTAAAAGGGAATGTGGGTCAAAAATAAAAATCGTATTTTAAAGTATCTCTTTTGCAGTTTTCTTTATGTGGAGTACAACTACATGCAAGTGGTGCAAGGGCACAATTTGTCTCCCGAGAGGTCAGAGAAAGTGACATTTTAATTCCTAAATAAAGTCACATTTATCTTATATTATCTTTGACAAATAGCCGAGTCATTCTTCCAAACTATCAAGTCTTTTAAATTATGTTAATATTACTATGTAGCACTACGTATATATATAATAAATGCCTCAAGTTCCTGGACAGTCAACTCATCACTTTATAAATGACAAGAAAATGTTCTCACCATTATTGCAACTGCTGCTTATTCAGTATATACTAAGCTACTATATATTTCACCATTGCCAAAACTAAAAAGATACCAATAATATGACACAGTCTTTAAGGTCCGGGTGGCACTGAGTGAATATCATAATTAGGCATGTTGGGGTTTTGCTTCAATCTTCAGTTCTGAGACCTCCAGTGAGGATGGACGTCACTTCCAGGAACAAGTTAGTTACTATAAGTGGAGCTAAAATGGCAAAGTCCTGAGGGTGGCACTAAAGAAAAGCTTGTGGTTAAATTGACCCGAGGGTGGTGCTAGAGGGAGTGTCCAAAATATCAAGCTTTTATCCTCTGAGGAGCATGAATTTGCTTGAAAATAATATAGTGATCTGCCTATTAGACTTTCTTTTGAAAAATACTAAACAGGTTTAAGCAGACATATCAAAGCATTAGCCACCATAAGTTACTGGTCATACCAGAACAAGTTAAGCTCTAGCAGCAAACATCCTGAGTGTATTAAACTGAGCGGATTCAGCTTTTCATTTGTAACAGGAGGGTTGTGTTATTTAATCTTTCTAATGTTACATATTTAAGCTTTAAATCACAGCATTTCATTTAATCTTGCATCAGTTATTCACCGTTCTACAAACATGAAGTGTCCTGTAATGAAAATGACGGCACAAAAATACAAAAGTAATGCAATAACTAGAGTTTGCTTTGTCACTGTGAAATCTGCACCAGTACTGTTTAATGTGAGTGGCTGCAGTGTTCACGGCTTTGATGTATAATACAGTAGGGGACTTCCATGCCGATGAGCTGACTCAGTTGTTTTGTACAATCGAGGGGCAGATTCTTTGGATGTCACATGATGCATAAAAGGCAGCTCGCCAGTGAGAAGAACAACAGAAATCAAATAGCGTGACCATGAGCGGAAAGGTAATGAAGAGTACAGATCACTGCACCAACTGATGCATAAACTGCCTCAAGCTCAATCTTAATTTTATACTGTATATGTGCCAAAATGCTTCTGTCATGCAACCTAGTGCGATTTGTGTTAAACAAGATATCTTATCATGCTGGACCCCAAAAACTCAATCAAATCAAAAACTATGCATCTTTCTCTCTAGATCGTCTTCTTCGAGGGGAGAAACTTCCAGGGCCGCTCGTATGAGTGCACCAGCGACTGCTCTGAAATCGCCTCTCACCTGAGCCGATGCAGCTCCTGCAGGGTGGAGAGCGGGATGTTCATGGTCTATGAACAGCCTAACTACATGGGCCAGCAGTACCTCCTGACCAGGGGAGAGTACCCCGAGTATCAGAACACCATCGGCTTCAATGACTGCATTCAGTCCTGCCACGTTGTCCCTGTGGTAAATATGTGCACGATTCTACCAACCAAGGACAGACAAAGGCAGTCAGTAATGTAAAGAGAGTCTAATGAGACTCACACACAATCGGATGAGAATGAATCAATTTCACCTCCAGTTGTGAAGTTTTGGATGAACTGCTAGTTTAGCAAAAAACAACAAAAGTGGGGATAAAAATCCACCATTCAACCACCAAATCTTAACTCAAGGTCGTAATACTAGATTTCTTTCTGAGCTTTTAATTGTATATCACTTGATATCTCCATGACAACTGGGCAATCTCCATCTTCTAGTTAAAGACAATGGGATGTGGTTGAAAGCTCTAAAAAAAAGCTAGCAAGAGAACATTTGGGAAACAAGAGTTTCCTTTTTTTGGTAATGTTGTTTCCAAGATAGTAAAGGATGAACTTTCTTGCTCCACCCCAAACCGGTCTCATAATATGCATCTTGTTAGTTAGTAAGCTATATATTATATATTGTAGCTTTTTTTTAACACTGGAGCAAACGCAAACAAGCACCTTCCTCAATAGAGCTCGCTGACAGCTGCTTCCTATTTCCTAGGCTATCATTAGCTTTTTTAGGTACTCAGCATCTAGGTGCAACTTTAAACAACACTGTGACTCGTGTAAGATTCATGCATATATGTCATTTGACCGTTTGCACTTCAACAGCACAAGGGACCCTTCAAGATGAGGATCTACGAGAGAGCGAACTTTGAAGGGCAGATGCACGAAGTGACCGACGACTGCGACTCCATCCAGGATCATTATCACATGTCTGACATGCAGTCCTGCAACGTGATGGAGGGCCACTGGCTGATGTTCGAGCAGCCGAACTTCGAGGGCAAGATGTTTTATCTGAGGCCAGGGAAGTACAGGAACCTCAGAGAGATGAGCAGCGACGACATGAAGTTCAATTCAATCAGACGCATCACAGACACCGTCTGACTTTCATTTAGCTAATACGTTTTGCAGATGCTTTTGTTTTAGTTTTAACAAGTTGTCAAAGTGAGAGGCAGAGAGGAGCCTTGTTTTTATCCTGAAACTGTGATCTGTGCATTGTTTGCATGTAGTTCCAGGTGTACTGTGCAATCCAGCCATGAATGATGAATTTACCTCTTTTACTGTGTGATGCGCACAATAAAACAATTTGCCGAATATTTGTGTAAATTATTACCAATCAGTGGTTTCTAGTCTGAGAAACAGATTAACATACAAATGAAAAGCTAAAAAAATAAGGTTATTTTCCTGAATCTTGCCAATATAAAAGTACAAACTTGGGGTGAAAGCTAATTTATGGCATCGCAAATGTGACTGTACTCCAACACAAATGACTCAAATCCATGCTTAATCCTTTTTATGTGTATGTGCAGTCTATTTCAATGAATGATGTGATAAAACAAAAATGCCTACATTGGCCAATATTTCCTATATTTCTGTTAAAGAAATAAAAAATGCTGCATTCAGGTGGTCAAATTTACATGCACATGATAATGTGAACGTTGCAGTTTCTCTCTCTCTATAGTGTTTCTACTGCACTATATTACATTTACCACAATTGTGTTACAATTAAATCCTGGTAGACATCAAATATTGAGAGTTAAATAAGAATGTTAACAGTACAGTGATTTAAGTGCATTGAAGACGAAGTAATAAATATAGATCAAACATAAAAACTGTTAGTATTTAAGGGCAACTGTATGGCTTTATTAGAGTTGACAGGCACCAGGGCACCTCAAATATATACATAAGACCATTTGTTGTAAGAATTATATAATTCTTTACCCTTTTGTGCATCATAAGTATCTAATATACAATATAGAATATGTGTAGACAGATTAACTAGGTATAAAAAAAGAATAATCACAATAAACAAGTTGAATACAAGTGTGATGTTCAAGTGCACACTGTGCAGCAGTGTATGGCTCTATATGTGCATGCATGTAAATGTGGTTTTAACTATTATTTCCAGATGCTACACTGACTAGTATGTTGATGTTTTAACTGTTTTTGTAAACTTTTAATGTAATTTATGGTACATGATAGTGTATAGTGTATGTGTGTTGAACAACTGTTTACACTTGGTTCTGTCTCTGCTCTACTGTATAGATTTCGTCACGCGCAGACTGCATTGAAAAGACTTTCTAGAGCTCGATCCATAGAGAATATCACAATATAGCGGGATTGAAGGCGAACAAAAGCAAAAGCGAAAGAACCAGAGAGTGTGTAAAACAAGATATTTTGCTGACATGATGGACATAACGGTCTGTGAGTTGTAAATCATATAAAAGCGGCTGCTGTGTGCCGAGGAGAGGCACTGGTGGTGTTCGCTTCACAGGATTTCAGAAAGGAACACGTTGAATAAGCACCGTGTTTATTATGTTAAATTCAAAATGTTGACATGTTGAAAATGTTGAAAAGATTGAATATAAAGGACATCATTTGTGGGCAGCATCTTTGTTGTGTTGCTATCACTACAGTTGGGGCCATACAGTAATGTACAGCACCACAGTCACCTACATTAACAGGGAGAAATTGTTTTAACATGTATAATATTGTGTTGTTTTGTACAAAGAGAAACATGTAACTTGGAGATGGAAAAATAAACTTTCTACAAACAAATATGAGCTTTCACGTGAGTTTTTCATGATCTAATATTATATTCAATTCTAGATTTATTGATGTATTTTTGGTTTGTTTCACCATCAACCAGAACAAATTCTAAGGCAGGCCTCCGCTCAGAGGAAAATAACTGATTTGCTTTGTTGACTGCACAAAAAACAAACAAAAAAAGAAACGGTGAGAAAGAGCTGACGAGCCCGTTCATTGTGCTGATCACAATGTCCCAGGTCATCCGTGGGTTATAAAGGCAGCGTGGATCGGCTGCAGCTACAGTGTTACAAAGGTTGGCCGACACAATGGGTAAGGTAAGGCTGCTTGTTTTGCTATGCTTCTTTTGTGCTTCTGCATACCTGCGCGGATTATTCAACTTAAACCGGTGAACTGGACGCATTTAAAATCTGGTATAGTATGCACACATTTCTCTTAATTTGAGCCAACATTATCCAGATTGCTCCAAATTCCTCAAACGATCTCTGCAGATCATTTTCTACGAGGAAAGGAACTTCCAGGGCGGCTCCCATGAGTGCAGCAGCGAATGCTCCGACCTGCATTCCCACTTCAGCCGCTGCAACTCCATAAGAGTGGACAGCGGGGACTGGATGGTCTATGAGAGACCCAACTACATGGGCTACCAGTACTTCCTGAGGAAGGGCGACTATCCAGACTACCAGCGCTGGATGGGATTCAATGACTGCGTGCGATCCTGCCGTATGATCCCTGCGGTAAGCCTCAGTCGGGCGGTTTCAGCGTGCATCGCTTTACAATAGGTGTTTCTTTTGATAATCCTTCACTGCTCTGGAGGCTAACGAATCACCCCGTCTTTTCTGCAGCACCAAGGCTCTCACAGAATGATGATCTACGAGCGCCCGGAGTTCAGAGGCCAGATGATGGAGCTGACCGACGACTGCCCCTCCCTGTACGAGCGCTTCCACTATAACGACATCTACTCCTGCAACGTGAGGGACAGTTACTGGATCTTCTACGAGCACCCCCACTACAGGGGACGCCAGTATCTGATGCGGCCCGGTGAATACAAGAGGTTTAATGAGTGGGGAAGCATGAGTCCCAGGGTGGGATCCATCAGACGTATCACCATGTGAGAAGAGCTGATGTCCCCACACTGTTTATGTGAAGAACTGTCCATAAAGTGCTGTCAATAAATCGATCCAATAACCACCGTTCTGTCAACTGCTTCTTTTGATATCGCGAGGCTTTCTAAGCTGAGGGGGATCGTGGGTACAAAGGTTCGCTTCGGCGGCAAATTGGGTCTCACTGCTTCAGACCAATGGTGCAACACAAACCTTTCCAGACAATTATAAAGCGTGCTATTATGTTGTTTGTGGATCAAATGTCGTGGGAAAGGGATTATAACACAAGCTAATAAAACAAATACATGATGTAAGAGTACCATCTTTATGTCTTTCCCATACAGAAAGACGCATGCACACAGTTTAAAGCCCACTATGTTTATTGAGAACAGAGAGAGGAAGAAGGTTCGAGAGACTTCTAGTTGAAGTCAGTGATTCGTCGGAGAGAGCCGATCCTTGGACTGGCGCCGCCCCAGTCGCTGTATCTGCGGTACTCCCCGGGCCTCAGGTAGTAGGTTCTTCCCCTGTAGTTGGGCTGGTCGTACAGCAGCCAGTGGCCGTCAACCACATTGCACGAGTTAATGTCAGACATACGGAAGCGGTCCTGGACGTTGGGGCAGTCGTCGCTCAGCTCCTGCATTTGGCCGCCCATGTCTGGACGCTCATACAGTCTTATTTTGTAGGAACCACGGTGCTGCAGGGAGAACGTTCATGAGTCAGACGGTGTTTTTGTTTTGTGGTACCGTTTTTGGTGATTGTGAACATTAAAAAAAAGTCCATGAACAGTCCTAATTTAACTTCCTACCAAAGCTCAGAATATACATGTCGATTATACATACATTTTACCATTTCAAAGCTTAGTTTCACCTAATTCTATTCTTGATTTTAAGCATATTATTGGCTACTTTTCAGTTTTCTTACACATTTTGCAATAAATCAGTGTGCCCTCATCAATCAATTATTTTATCCTACTTTTTGCCTCGACACCTCTTTCATACCATCTCAGGCTTACCATGGGAATCATGCGGCAGGAGCGAATGCAGTCGTTGATGCCAATCATGCGCTGGTTGTCCGAGTACTCCCCCCTGCGGAGGAAGTACTGGTGGCCCAGGTATTGGGGTCTCTCGTACACCATGAAGCAGCCGCTCTCCACCCGGATGGAGTTGCAGCGGTTGAAGTACGGGTGCAGGTCAGCACAGTCGCTCACGCACTCATGGTGCCGACCCTGGAAATTTCTGTCCTCGTAGAATATGATCTGCAAACGAATGTCGAAGCACTGATTGATGACCAACTCCGACTGTGTTAAAAACATCTCATCTTACATGATTTAATTCTGTATTTTCACTAACACGTAATAAACTCACCTTTCCCATTGTCATATTGTTGGGGGCCAGACTGACGCTCAGTAGACGCTCTCTGTGCCGCTGTCCTTTTATATTAAGTGGCTGTGTGATGGCACAGCATAAAGTATTGTCATCCAAATAGGTTTTATAACACAGATCTGGTTATGTATAGCGACGCGCCGCAGTGCAATGAACAGTTATTGTTGTCTAGTTTTCACATGTTCATCACTATTGATCAAAACACCGCAGTGTGCTAGTGACCCAGGGGTCACTGTTCACAGTATCAGCAAAACAACCAGTGTTATTTGGGAGCTTTTTTTTTATTCAAAAAGATTCCTAATGTTACCTGCCAGGGATGGAACGAGCCTTTATCTATGCCCTAAGCTACAACCACGTACGAGCATTTCACCTGTAGCTGCAAATGAACTCTTTCTGATAAAAGACCCTTTCTGGAATTTCTTCCGGCACCTGAGCTACTAAAAACAAATTATTGAATGTCTTGGCAGGTCTTATTTATCCAAGTTAGGGGGAGAAAACCACTGTTTAGTGCCTTGCTGATGTTTGCTGTACGAGAGCTCTCTCTGGTGTTGCGCTGGATCCAGAAAAAGACTTTTGAAAAAGCAGCTTTAGAGATTAAATCAGACAGTTAGATAACAAGAGTGTTGCCTCTATTCTTTGCTGTCATCTGATATTTTTACACAACAGTGTATTCAGGACCACAACAATCGAGCAATATTGTTAGATATCTAAAAACTGGATATTCATGTGGTACGTAACAACATTCCTTATATAGCTAATTAATAGTACTAATAGTTACATATACAGTACCAGTGAAAAGTTCATTCAAGTGAATGGGAAAGTGGGTCCAAACCTTTGACTGGTACTGTGAATTTAGTTTATTTGCATGTATTGCAGTTTAATCTTGGATTGAAACCAAATCAAAGATTGAACGTGCCCTTTTTTTATTTTATTGTGTTGGCCGAACAGTAAGGATACAATATACAGTAGCAGGCAGATGTACAGGACCCTGCACCTCTTCAACTGATGGTAATAGAGGACTATTTGTTGCCTTTCATATTTACTAGCTTGCTTTATTTCAAGGGAACTTAAAAGTGACATTATTTGTTTCCGTGCCCACAGCAAGAGGCATTCAGGGGACGCCGGAATTTACTAACGATTTGACAAGGAGTTGAGGGTTTTTTGTACATTCGTGGAATAAAGTTGTGTAGTACACAAGGTCCTGTAAGGTTTCTCCCAAAGTGTTCTTAATAAAACAATGTTACACGTCAAACGAGAAAAGTGACTGAGCGGTATGAAGCTCGTCACGCACAGACAGCTGACGCAGAAACACAGCGGTTATAAAAGTCAATCCAATGTCATGAGATCCAATCTTTTGTTATTCTAATGAGCAGGCATTTGGTGCTTTTGCCACCCTGCCAACCTGGATCCCATTCATACAGATAAAAATTCTGATTCATCAGTGCCGTGGCATACACAGGCCCAGTATCCACTCGTTATACCTTATATATATATATATGTGTGTGTGTGTGTGTGTGTGTGTGTGTGTGTAGGGTGCCTATACATCCATTTTATGTGGTAGGTTTTGTGTTTCAAATGCTTCAGATAATCAATTCATACACTTCGGCCTATAAATAAATAAATAAATACATAAATAAATAAGGATGGTAAACCACAGTGGCGTAATAACACGGCAGGTTTGCTCGCAGCACCGTGGATCAGTGTTCAAAGGGAAACTCCGCACAGGTTTTGGGAAAGCCCGCGCTACAAACTGGACATGGGGAGTTTTAAAGGTGGGGGCATTTACTGTAAAAGCATGTGGGTGCTTGCAAGTTGCATCGTGGGGAATGTAGTACTCGGCCTTTGTGTAAAATTCATGATCTCTCTGCCTCTGCCGGTTTGATTTTAATATAATTCAATGCTACACCGCTCGAGTGCATCTTAAAATAAGCCTAAATACCCAATTTGATGCTGTATTTTTATGATCACAGGTTTCCATTCACTGACAAAAAAATCAATACATCACTAACGCAGAAATGCTGCATTTATTCAACATTTATTGAAGAACCGGAAACACACTGAACTAAAAATGATGTTAGTGATGTGCAGTATCACAGAGTTAAATAAGTACCGCGCATTTCTCTTTAACAAAATGTAAATAATAAAAACAAAAAGATATTTTACACAAGTTTGGTTGTTTTGGTTAAACAATGTTCCGCTTTCGATAGCAGAAGAATCACCCTTCACATCAGCAGATGTATTTGCAAAGAAAAGTTAAGAAATAAAATGAATATCTGTCATTTTAATTCAATTTCAATGCAGGATTATTTAATATGTGTAAAACTGCCCATTTGAACTCAATATAAAGCTGTAAATCCAGAACATGAGCACAATATGAACTTTTATAACACTATTAAAAAATAAAAATAAAAGGTAACAAATGTTAAAATGGTTAAATGACGATGAGCATGTTTTCTATAAAGCAACTGTTTGTATGTTAAAGAGCATATTTGGTACAATCCAACCATTGGTTACTTAGTATCAGGAATGGGAATTTTATATTTGGTGAATGTATATGGTTAAGACAAAACTTTTGTAAGGAGTGTTGAGCACATTTGAGAAATGATAAATCTGCAAGTCAGGATTTTTAGGCATACAGGGAAAGGCTGGAAGAGATCAAGCCCGCTGCGACGCGAACAGAAAACAGGAATTTGTAACTCGACATGCACAAAACTTTTATTAAGTTCTATAAATTGGTCCCCGCACGCTCTCAGAACTTGACTACAGATTGATTAAAGCTTGATTTCTCTGCGCTCGCTCCATAGTTTCATCTTTAATAAAGTAGAAACGCGTGATTCTGTAACAAGTGAACATTTCTGGCAAATGACAATACCGCTGACAGTTTCTGGCTCTGAATTCTTAGTATTTAACCAATTAGCAGTACACATACAGGCCACAGTCCGCTAACAACACCACAGATGCATTTCTTCACATCAGAAAGGTAGAAAATAATAAAACACTGCTCTGAAGTTTACTAGCTGCCGAGGACCGATGAGAAAGTCCTGGATAAAAAGGTCCCCGGCGCTGATCGAGCCGAGCAGAGGCGACAAACAAAAAAACCCGCTGATCTACAGAGGACGCAGGGCAAAGTACGAAGAGAAAGAGTGAGAAACAAGATCATGGTACTGGACTGTGTAATGGGTTCAAGCTCTGGTCCAGTCAAATGGGAAAAAGGGTACATCTGAGCTACTTTAGAATTAGATTGTTTTATAAAAAGAAATCATGTGTCACGTTTTAAAATGGAATCGTTCACACCAACTGTTTAATATTTAGCTATATGTAAATTAAAAAAAAGTTATTAGAACTACTACAGTCATTTCTTTTATTTACTAGGGAACATTTATCGCTTTAAGTTTGTGCCAATTGAGATAAATGAAGTACAAGCACTGCAGTTTGCAATGTGAGCCACTGTAACGGAACTGGGAAACTTAAATCATCAACACAGAACTGGACGCGAGTGCCGCGAGGAGGGAGCTTACCTTGGTCGTGGAGAGGGCAGTAGACAGAACGGTCGTCAACAAAAAGAGGCTACAAGGTCCCATCGTGAAACATACCGCATTGTGTTGAAAGGCAGGTTAAACAGCTGATAGAGGACGTGTTAAATCTACGCAGAACGAAGAGGAAGGGGCTACACCGACGGCGCCGTGCGGGATCCTCTCTTGAGTCGCCGCCTGTCGCCTACATGAGAGGCGGCGCTGTGTGAAGCGCCGAGGCGTCCGGCGGCTCCGTCGCCTCCGACAGGTAGTGGCAGTCCTGGTGGTGGACGCATCGACGGTACTTAGGCTTCTGGTGGACCTGCGGGTGTGGGAACATCGGGTTCTGTAGAAAAAGAGACGACACTGACGACAGGAACTCAAAGAACACATTTCCAGCAGATTCATTCACTTAGGATGCATGACTAACTAGGGCTGCTAATTGTTTTAGGGCTGCAGGAGTCTTCTGCTCTTCAGACAAAAAGAAACTACCTGCAACCATCGTTTCCATCACAGATTGTTTTAAGGAATCATGCAGGTATTGTCATGAAAACATACTGACAAGTATCTTTCCTGCAACAGAATTTGCCACCAAATCTGGATTTTCTTGGATATATATTTTAAAAAACGCCTTTTTACCCTTCCAGGGTCGTGTTGCAGGGCGATGGGGGCCATTCCTCCGGTCCCCTGGGGATACAGCGGGTAAAGCTGCTGCACAGGGGGCTCAACGAACTGTGAAAAGTTTGAGAACAGGCCTGCGTGAGCTCCAGAAGTGCTGGAAACACACAGTGAAACGCTGAACCTGAAGCGGTGCGAGGTGTTTCTCGGTGAATCCGTACCTCTGGTGCGGGTTCCTCCATGACAGGCAGAGGAGGCTGGGCGGAGCCTCCGTCGGTGGGCTGGTAGAGATAGTCCGTCTGCTGGGGGTGAACGGCCGGATTGGACGGCACTGGGGGCTGCGGGACAACAAAACGTCGACAGCAGGTGAAGAAACTGGCCAAAATCGTCTGAACTAAACAATGGGAACGGCTTTATTTTGACTACCTGGACGACATTGCACTGATGCTGGTTTGGGACACACTGGGGAGAAAGAAAGCAGACTGTTACGTAAAGTTCGAGTCGATCAAATTGCTGAGAAATCTACGGCTGAGCTGAGCTGACCTGGTAGTTGTGAAAGGCTGGCTGCTGGTAGACGGGCTGATTGGAGCGAGGAAGAATCACTGGAGGAGCCGGCTGCAAGGAAATAAACATACGTCAATCTGCACCGCACGTAGTTATTCATAAAGCCCATTATGATGTATTCAGTCTGGAAATGTGGACTTCGAAAGATGCATTGATGCATACGGAGGCCTCAAGGACAAGTAGTAAGTCCTTGGCCTGCAGTAAATGTCACGCCACACACGTGGATGCTTTTCAGTAAGGAATACGTGGGAAGACGTGGACAACAGTGAGAACTGACAGGCCAGCGGGGGGCCGGGGGGTTCACGCTGGGGCAATGGAAGTAAGCCACTCCGTTGTGGTAGGTGTAGGGGTTGCCTGCGGACGTGGTCAGGTACACGGTCCCGCAGGACATCGGCGCGGGCACGGCGGAGGCGGGGACGACCACGTGGGTGCTCTTAACTGGGGAAAGGAGGAGACCGCTGTCAGTGTCAGCAGACAGGTACTTTAAAAACACTTTAAAACCATCATGTGTATTTTTCAGTTTGAGACTTACTTTGTACAGAGCCTTGCTGCTTGCGGAAAGCCTGACCAATGCTGAGCTTCTTGTCTTTGAAACAGATTCCATTAGCCTTTAATATAGCAGTTGAGGGAACAGACACATTAGACAAGAAAGTCTGGTAGATATTAGATTATTATACGCACCTTCAGTTGTATTGCAAGGTACTTAAAAAGGCCTGTTTCACTTACGTCATGAAGGATTTTCAGCACATCGTCTTGGGTCTCAAATGTAACAAACCCATATCTGTTCAATGAGACAGGATGGAGACAGACTGCGCTTTAACCGGCTGTGATTAACGCTCAACAGTCGAGAGGACAGAAAGTGACGGGCCACGTCACTGAATGCGTACGACAGGAAAGACGCAGTTAACTCACCCCTTTGAAATTCCTGAGCGATCGGTCACAATCTTCACCTCTTTTACTGCGCCGTGCTGAGAGAAGACGTGTTGCAGGTCGCTCTCACTGACCTTCATTTAACACACACACACACACACATACACACACACACACTGTGTGATGAATTATTTCACTGGTCCCATGTGTTTTTGGTGCACTACACTGCAGATTTTAGACAAAGAATTTAAAGGAAAGATGACAATGCTTCATAAATTAAAATTATGGACATTGGTAGATCCTTTCATCACTCTCAACCTCATCCTGACCGTGGCTTATTAACATGCTTTGCTGCTCTCTAGTGTCCACTCTTCTGCAGTAAAAAGCCCAAACATGCACCCTTCCTGGTGCATGTTTGCCACCCTCACCGTGTAGTCAATTCCCCCGACAAAAATACGATTGGGGATAACGGTGCAGAGACGGGGGGGGTGGTAGCTCAGGAAGTTGCTGCGGTTTTCTGGAGGCGACACATCAGGGGTGGAAGAGCTGCTGCCGCCCTGGGACGGAGAACAGCACGTTGACTTGAAGTAGAGAATATGACAAGGCATTGTGGTCATTGTAGGCCAGTAAAAAAATAAATAAAACGTAGCCAGGCATCACCTTGTTGGACAGCAAGTAGTGACTATAATGAATCTTTCCCACAAGGAAGTAGTCGAGATCTTGGATTTAGCACTTTAGGATACTAAATCGCACTTTACTGTACACAAAGAGTTTTAAAATTGGTGTAGGTATGGATACAAGGTCACTTAGTTCTGTTCCTACTTGATACCAGATTCTTTTTAAATCACCAGCGTCATCTATTCCCAACAGACAACACCTCAGGTAAAAAAAAAGGTGGCTAGTAAACCACGCAGCAACAACAAAGCAAATAAATACTACAACCATACTAACAATATAGAACTTTTGTTCTAGAAACAACGGAAAAATAAAGCCATTAATCGTTGAAGTCCATCAAACTAAATAACAAACAGTGGAAGTAAGTGCACTTGCAGCCAGCAGATAAAATCAGTTACTTGCAACAGTAACTCTTACAAAATGGCCAAAGTAACAGTTTCATGAGGGAGGAAATGTGTAAACATGGGTAAAAAATGGCATCTTAAAAATGTGTATAGTCACTAATGTAAATGTGTCCATAATTAAATAAAAACATAATTAAAATCAATGATTGATGTACTCATAGGGGAATGTATCTTTATCCACCATCGGCTAACTTATTTGCAAGCTAGCTCTGACATAACGTTAAACAATACTAACTACAACCCTGAAAAAAAAAAGTCTTCTTAACCACAAAATGTCACTCTTTAGTTAGCTACTTAGCTCATGTCAATAAAATCCCCCCTTTTTCTAACGTTATCTAGGATGAACCACTTAAAATTAGCTAAAGTTACACTAGCTACGCTAGCGTGTTCTTGCTCGGTAAGCTAACCCGACAACAAATACGTTAACTGAATTGGAAATACCATAAACACTGGTATGCTAGCTAGCCATTTGGCCAGCAAGGCGGGGAAGCTAAGCTAAGCTAAGCTAATAGCGGACTTGACGGTTGACACACTCACGGCGGTTTGGTCCTCCGCTTCCATAGCAACGCTCATCTGGTTCATTTCTGCCTTTAAATAGACGCGTGTTGGTTTTAGTTACAAATGAATCATGGCCTAATAAGATCTCGCTAATGGCTTAAGCTACTGCTGCGATACTAGCTACCGAAACTCCCCCGGTGGTCTTTGACCTTGAGCCCCCTGACCTCATCACTCCGGCCGCAAAATCTGTCCCCCTCCACTCTGGTATTGTGTGGCGAGACATTTGTACAAGCGTTTTTTATTATATTGTTGCAGAATCTCCCCCTCACCTATAAAAATGTATTTTTCTACCAAATCAAACCAATTATATATCAATTCTAACCCTTTTATTCTCATTATAGTCCCCTCAAATGGCCTTAAAGTAAGTATATTAGTGCACACTAATATACTGTAAGTCATATATTTGTATTACAGAGATCTTATGGGTGTAGTTTTTAAGACAATAAAACATAAAACCTTGCAAAAGGGAGCGAAGCCTTTCTGTATTCCCTGTATATGAAGATGTTTGTGTATAATTTTAACTTAAATTGTAGAAAACAGTTGCACAAATGTATCGTAAATATAAAAAGGGATAGAAAATGCAATTAAGAGCAAAGAATTCAAGTCCAGGCTTGTGCAGTACTAGATTTTGTCCACACGGGGGCGCAGTTTCTCTGTGAATAATAAGTCTTTTGTAGGCTCAGTTTCCTGCTTTTTATATTTGACACGTGAGTGATGCTTGACACATTTAATAAGGTCAAAGCTTTTGCAAAGGGTGCCTACAACTACAAACCTTTTTCTTTTTACTAACCTCAGTCATTTCTTCCCCAATTCAATTCAAGAATGTCAAACCTGATATTTATGTTTCCAGTTTTTAAAGGAATAATCAACCTAAATGTTTTAACTTGTATCCTTAAATGTAAAAAAAAAGTACATTTTCATTAAAAAAAAAAAATTCTTTCAGTACAGATTTAGAAAAGCTCACAGGCGTGGCCCCTCTCCCCTGGTTATTAATAAATAGGGATATAAATAAATGGACAGACAGATTTCACAGGCAGGAAAATCCACATAAAGCGTCTACTTTTTCACTCTCGATCCTCAAGAAGCCACTTTGGATGTTGCATTAAAAGCCTCATGGAGCTATAATTTCTCTATGATTGGCGGCCAAGTGCTCTGCAACACTGTCATTTGCATCCCATGCCCCCCCCCTCCCCCCACCTCTTCGTCCTACTCCCTCAGACCACAACAAAGAGACACGTCTCAGATCAGCTGAACAACACAACAGGGGTAAAGGGATCTGAAATGTTCTTAGGTTTCCCCAGAACACTTTTGAGTTTTGAAATCCCATGGCGTTGTCAGCGTGCACGTCCTCTCCGCCTCGTCTTCGCACATTTACAGCCTCCTTTCTCCAGGTTGTTTGTCGTCGTCCGAGCAATGTGGGCCACACCGTTACTTGTCATTCATTTCTTAATTGCCGGGTGAATTTGCCAACGAGGTCTGACTGTGCAAAATGAGAAGGGCATGTTTGATAATTACAGCAATTTACCAGCTAAAAGTCCTTTCATTCTCCTCAGACATCATTTAAGACACAAGTGCTGTTAGAGCCGCTCTTTCCCTGGAAACAAAAGAGCGGAGTGTGAGAGGTTTATCTATTATTATTATTAATAATGTGAGATTTTCTTGTGTGACCGCACGTGGCAGCAGGACCTTTGCTGTATTTCATAATCATTTCAAAATGGAATTCTTTTAAATAATAAAAATAACCAGAGGTGAGACTTTTCTTATCATTGGACACAAGCCCCCATTCATCTCGTCTTCTGTTCCATCCCAGCTGATGATGGTACCATTGAGTCCTTACTAACCTGCCAGTTATTACAACTGACCTGACAACAGAAATGTTTATTTCTTTGTTTATTTCCTGTCTATTGATAGAGCAAGCCTGGAACTTTCTCTATTGTTTCCAGTCTTTGTGCGACGCTAGGCTAAATACCTACCAGACGACACAAACTACAAACTGACAGGGCAACATATGACATTTGTCGTCACCTTGTTTTTGTGTTTGATTTTCGTCGAGCTGCTCTTACAAAAATGACAAATGCAGTTGTTGCGAGGACAGTGTGATGAAACTCCGGGTTTCTCACGACGGCTGTGAAATCTTTGACATCGAGATTCACAGAGCAGATAGAAAGCAGAAATCAAAAAGGAACAGGGGTCAAATATCAGGTCAGACGTGCGTGTCCCGTCGAGAAAACTGCCATTTCGCCTCAGTCGGTCAGTCAGACAGACAGTCGTGGAGACAGAGGTTGATGAAAAATGAGCCATAACAGAAGGGTTCGACTCTGGCTCTGTAATTACTCTACAAATCTCTGATTTCCCCTCCTTCATCTCCAGACTATTTATAGCTGCCGCATTCCTTTTGGAGAATAAAATGATCTCTTTGAGACGGTACAATGCCAGAAATAACAGGTTTGGACAAACATTTGCTGAGGCGTGGTGGGCCCGGCTGACCATTACAGAGTTCCACTGTGGTTTCAGTCCACTGTTTTTTCCCCCCTCGTCCGTTTATTCATCTGTTATTCTAACAGGCAGTGGGTTGGCAGGGTAAGATGTGATGGTTCAACAAAAGAGCTTGTATGTGTTCTGTAGTCTAGCACAGCAGAGCAAGGTCGGCCAGTTCTTACATGTGAGCCCCCCCCCACCACACACACACACACACACACACACATGTAAACATACACCTTCATGTCTGTGGATACTCAGCTGACTACAGCGCTCTATTTTGTTTATTTTACAATCATAGGACTTTACCGGCAACTATGATCAACTAAGACATGTGGCTTTGAGTGTGAATATGTGTATATGTAATCATGTGTGTGCGTGCGTGTGTGTGTTTAGGTTATCTTTCCTATCGGCCGTGTTTCTTGTCAACTTTTGTTTATCAAGACAAAACCCCAAAAAAAAGATCCCATGCAGCCTGCATAGCATCCAGGCCTCGACTTATTCCCACCAGTGTTTACACCACGCCCCACTGGGGAAAACAGGCTTTAACCCACCTCGTTCACGTTATGTTACGCTCTCGAGTTTTTAAATGACAAAAAAATGCAAGTTTTGGCTATCCAGATCTTATTTTGGAAATATTGAAGTATCCCGTGTTTCTGGATCTCTTGAACAATCTGATTTGACTGAAAAAAAAATGCAATACTCAAATGTATCCGGGCTCCATATACTGTAACAATGAACCCGTGTCAGTGTGGTACTTATTCAGGAGTGTAAGCAAAGGCTGGATTCCCTTCATAAGAGTGTAGAGCTCATCTGCGTCCAGTTGCATTCTGCTTCCTTTGGTGACACGTTCGCTGTAACCTCATCATTTTGTGCCGGCATGTATGGTAGAGAAAAAAGCACAGGTGTAAGTCCCAGCAAGTGAACCAAGCAAGCTTGGTTTTGTATTTTAAACGAGCCAATTGACGTTTTCACTGATGAAAGTGAGGTATTTTACTTGTCTTAGTCCAGAGTGGCTACTAAGCATTTAAAACTAGTGACTGCACGGTGTTAAGCGTTTGTTCAGGGCTGTTTTTATCCGTGAAAAAGGATTTTTTAAGACAACAACGAATACCATAAACTGCCCTTCATTACAAGCATTCGCATGAAAGAGTAGTATTGATTAATACCATAAAAGATACACGTCGATCACATCGTATCATATCAATATATCTACAGCACATTGTCCTTTCTCTCGCTTTCTCCAGTGGTTGTTTGGCCTTTTGTGAAAACGCCTCACCACAATGGTGTCGCATTCCACAGCGACACCCGATGATTTCTCTAAAAGCAGACCTATTATTTAGGGTTTTATATGCCGGGGCCCCCGGCTATAGTTAGTGGGTGTGCACACGCTGACCTACAATAAAGTAAACGCACTGGCTTGGGCCCTTGGCAGTGAAGTGAAAGCGAGGCCCGAGCCTCCTCGCCGTTTCTCAGAATTGCGATCATCACGGCAGCTCCGGCACGATTCTCGGAGAGGAACCCACCCGTTACCTGCAGCTCGACTCTGAACACTTTTAAAACACTAAAGTACTGGAGGTTTATGTGTTTTAGCTCTGTTTTCAACAACTATTGTATTTACATTAACTACTGCATCTGTATTTGATTGCATTACACGAGGCAACACATACAAAAGGGTATATACAAGCACAGGTGATGCCACTTCCCTTTATATACCGTCTAAGGCTGGAATCAGGCCATCGGGGATCAAAACCAGAGAAGTGCTTATTGCAGCTGTACTTATTTACTAGTTTCTGCTCCGTGTGACATTTTGAATAAAACATGTTTCATGGGGGAGAGTGACAACGACCGAGGGGATGACAAGTTGAGTCCTTAAGCTATCGTTTCGGATGCGGGATCATGAATTATTTGGCAGGAAGATAACACTAATTTTGCATTAGATTCACGGCCCAGTGCACCTGCAGATTTTCACCCCCTACACACACACACACACACACACACACGTATTTGTTGCCCTGCCCCTCCTGACACCCTGTTGTTTGTGTAAAGTGAATGTAGGTCAGAAATGTGTGTGTGTGTCTGTCTCTTTGCTGTATGTGGACGCCCAGTGCGCTATGGAGGTCTCTTGACACACACTACAAATATGAATCCACACACACACACACACACATGAACAAACACACACGCACACACACGTAATCCAGCGGTGGGTCAGTTTATATTATATATATTATATATATTTCATTTGGCTGATGGACGGCGTCTGCTGCTCTGCGAGCCAAACAACATTACAACACAGTAAGTGACTTAACTCTAATTAGAGCTGAAAATCACATTAAAGCTGCTCTGTGATACAGGAAGTAGATCACCTCTTTTTTCTCCAGCACTGCTTTGGGTTTCTTTTTTGAAAAGACCTTTAAAATACCTTAAAGAAATCTGAATCATGTCTGAAGACAGTCAACAGATTGCAGATTTGACAAACGGCACAGCAGAAGTTACAGGTTGTCCTCTTTTTTATCATGATACAGTTATCTGTGACTATAAAGCTTCACTCGCCTGCTAACGCACATATTTCTCAGCAACACTAATAATTATAAATTGTTTTTTTTGGTCCTATTATTTGACACTGCAACATAAAAACCAAACAATACCCTGGCACTTTTGCCTGCGATCCTGTGTGTCTGAATGTGTGTGTTTACGTGGATTATTTATGAATGATGAGGGAGTAAACAGTTTCCACTTTGGTTACATGCTTTTGCACTTTGAATGCATGTGTTTGTGTGTGCAGTCCTGGTGTGGATGAACTAACAGTGCTGTTTATTCTGTGTTTCCTTCTTACTTCGCTTCTTTTCCTTTAGTTTTTGGTGTTAGAGGAAAGGTCCAGGTCCAAATGTGCCGTCACAGCACTACAAGGAGCATTACAACCAGCAGAAAACAACAACCTCCATTTTACAACATCAGTGCTATTTTTACTGACTAAAACAATAGGAAGTGCCTGTGGCATCCCACAGGCGTACAGTAAGCCATCATAAACATTTAGGGGGAAGAGTTGGTTCAGGAGGTGGAATCAAAACAGAAAAGGTGTAGCAGACGATGAGGCAGCGTTTTGGAGATTTGGAGATGAACTACAAGGTGAAACGAAGCTGGGGGCGGGAAAAAAAATAATCAAGCACCAACAGGAACCAACTCTTGCAGTGGAGAAACCACAAAACAAGACACTGGCTCGAAGCCCTGGACGCCGTTTCGGGGGAGTGACTGGAACACAATGGAAATCTAAAAAAAAACTTGCTAGTTCTGAAAAGGTTCGTTTATGGAAGGTCTCAGGTCAGGGGTTGTTGACTTCCAGAAATGGAAAGCTATCATTTGACTTAAGGTTTCCTTCCTCAGTAAACGTCCTCCCTGATTCTTGGTTGTAACGCAGTACGAGTGACGAACCTGCTTTACTGTAGTAGCCTCCTTGTTGGAAACAGGAACTTTTCAGAACCAGCTCTCTCCCCCCCCCCCCCCCCTGCACAGCACCATGCTTCACCCATGGCAAGAGTCAGAGATGTCCTTGTTTTCTCCTCCCTCCATCCCTCGCTGTGCTTCTGCTGAACAGATGCCAGCGCTGGGTAAAGTCCTCTCCAGAGGGGCTGCCAGCAGCATATTGCTTTATAATTAATGAAATTAGGGCCGCTGTCTGCCGAGGAGGCTTCGGTCCCAGTGTAGGATAGACTGCTGCCTGCCAGGAAGACAGACGACTGGAGAGATCGAAGAGGACAGACCGAGGGAGACCACTGTAAGTTTACTGAACCTATTCAGGATCTTCATCTACCCCAGTTTGTCTTCTTTTAAACGTGGGATGTGGTCCAGTCGGTGACACTGGTGGCTTTCTATAAACTTAAAAGTGACACCGACACTAGATTCTTCTGTAAAACCCAAGAGCGGCTGCGATTCTTCAACATACCCAATATCAAGAGATTCCAGGGGATTCACTTGGCGGGGCAAACTTGCGATGGTGAGGTAACAGACAGTCCAACATGGAGGAAGCCACCGTAGCTCATTAGCACCATCGAGTTTTATTTGACCTCCTCTGCCGGGGGCGAAACTGTTTTGCAGACAGTTATGCTGCCGTTAAGTGCTGGGCACGCGAGAGAGACTCGTTTCCAAACTTTTAAGACGTTGCTTAACCACATGCAAACCAAAAAAAAATTTAAAAATCACTTTATTGATGTAAGCATCTATTAATCCAGCCATGTGCTTTCTGGTAATCCACAAAAGTCCTTTAGTAGAAAAGTAACAGCATAACAAGCCGTTCTTCTCCAAGAGGAACGCACTAATTCCCCCATGGACCGCCAAATAAAATCAAATTGCGCATGTCAAATATTGATACTTGAATTAATAATTTGGTACGCCTTGAATTAAATATTTAATTTTGTTTTGTGCAGATTACTTGGACATTTATCAGCCGACGTCCCGGGTTAGACGCTGCAGTTAAACATAATGGCCACAGTCACCAACCTGAACCGAGAAGATGTGAGAAAACGAATAAAAAAACATTTCACAGCAGACATTTTGACTTGTCACAGAGGTGAAATAAATAGAGCTATAAATAATAGAAATGATGGTTTTGTTCTGTTCAGATGTCCCAGTTACTCGTGACAGTGTGACAGCGAGCCGGGCGTGAATACCCGGACCCTAAAACTGAAGCAGCTAAATGGAACATCGTTAATTTGATTATTTCCACCCGTGCATTTCCTACTGTGCCATGTCAAAATGTCTTCTGATAAAAATGTTTTAAAACCTGTTGGGTTTGCTGAATACTGAATACTTCCTCCACCAACTGACACACACGCTCCTATTCAGGCCCACTAACCCCCCAGTTAATCCAGTTAGAGCTGCTGAATCCGATGCTCTCCTGCGGTGGCCTGATGCCGCCGAACCTTCAGGCCACCTGAACGTGACATGATCCCACTGTCACATACCGCAACACCGAGCTGAAGAAGTATTACACACTCATTTGACCTTTGACCTTTGGCTGCACTTTTTGTTGGAGTGGAAAGTGCACAATTAGATTCCTGAATTGAGAGTTCTTGTTATTTACACACTGGGCCTAAATAAAGGGAATAAGTCATGGGTGTGGCTCGATAAAGGAGTAAGGAGCAGGTGTGCCGGGTGCAGCAGGGTCAGGTGACCGGCGGGAAACTTCAGAGGGACAACTGTAATTAATTCACCTTGTTCCCCTAGCTGTGTGATTCCCTCGTCCCTCTCTCTCTCTCTCCTTCTACAGATTTCTGCAGGTGTTTCTGCCTCCGGCGCTGTAGAGTCTGGATCTGTGGTTGCACCTGCTGCCCTCATGTTCCTGCTCAACCGCCGTTATTGCTATTATTGTCACTACTGTACTACTGTA
>JAVQJL010059236.1:0-13480 GCA_036024295.1 Nannoperca obscura | reverse complement strand
GAATTGAATACAGATTCGGTGTCATAAAAGCATTATTATTTCTTGTGAAAGCGGACTTGGGATCGATAATTTGATGTGAAGATCGATTCTAAAAAACACACGTCTAGATCGGAAGTATCAATATTTCTAGATCAATACGCACATCCCTAGTTAATGGATGGAACATGGGCCAAACTTTACCGTACACGTCAAATAAAATGTTCCCAAAGATGGTTTCTGTCATTTTAGATAGTTATTATCACGCTAATGTGTGTTCAAGTGTTCGTTTTTCTTAATAGTTTTATAATTAGTTATTTGATGCTATAAAAACGGGTGTGATTGACAACTGTGAGTGTGCTTGTGATTGGTCAGGCGGCTGTATAGGCGGGAACTCGATGCCACTACTGCAGACTCTGGCTCCAAATGACGTCACCAGCGCAAGATGGCAGCTCAGGTATCCGGGGTATTTTGGTTTCATTTTTTACAATGGGAGGAAGTGGAGACGCGTCGTCCATCTTTATATTATATCTTTATATATGACTACACCAAGCTCCTATCTTAATATTATCTCCATCTTGAAGTGCATATTTCTTGTCTTCAAGGACCACAATGGAAATATGTCTTGGACTCGTCCTTGACTTGTGTGAGGTTATAATATATAAATAAACTTAGACTAGATAAACTAGCTAACTTTGCTTATGTTTGCTTGCTGGCTAAAATGCTGCTGCTGTTAGTTTATCCTGAGTTGCTATAGTGATATACAGTTGGTAACATTTGATGCTAATACCAACAAAACAAGTAAATAAAATTGTAATTTATTAATTCAGTTTTAATTTATTTCACCAACCGATTGGACGTTAAATGAAAACTTTTTAGACTTTATATTTTAATTAACTGTATTATTTATTTATATATTCAGTTATATTTCTGACATGTCTGTCTTGTATTACATCTTAGTTTTGGAGCTCCATGGTAACCATCATTTTTGATAGAATCAGCAACTGCAGTCCACGTCCACAGTTCAGATATTACTGAATTATTACTCCGCTGCTGCTTTGTTTCTTTGGTTTAATGCCCGAAGCGTTGCTGCAGTAATCTGTTGAAGTCGATTACGAGCTCACATTGACCTCACCTTATCAGTGTGGCAACCGTGGGGCTATATGAGCGCTTTGTCTCAAGTGAAAGCAGTCCACGTCATTTTCAAGATGGAATAAAAGCCAAATACGCGAGAGCTGCTTACAGAGCCATTCTGACATTTTCTAATTAACACTTTTCTCAGTCCTTCACTTCAGATATACTTTTTAACCATGTTGTGTGAAAAGGGAAGAAAATGTTAATAGGCCTTTAAAAGAAAATGTGTTTTGATGTGAATGTAATCACTTGGTGGGTTATTTTAAAATGTCAATTTTGCAGGTCTCTTGTTATCTGACTTGACTGTCTTGTGCAAATTTTCATCTACTGTATAAGGGCTAAGGCCAAAATAAATACTGTTGCCCGAGGACAACGCTATATGAAACACACACAAAACAAATAGAGTCATCAGTCTGTGTGTATACCATCTAATCCCTGTGATGTGTTGACATTATGCTGAGTGGACACACTGATGTAATTCTGAAAGCAAAAGACAGTCTTCTTGCAGCTTGCTCTAAAGTTACTGGCTCAAATCTGCACACGTGTGCGGCCTTCCACAGCTAAGACATCAAACTACAGACAATTATGGGGCTTGCTGCTGGAGACCCTGTGAAGATGAAAAATGCATTTCAGTAGTGAAAAATCCCAGCTCCCTGAGGGGTGCTGAAGCTACGAACCACAAGAAAGAGATTAACCAATGCAGCTGTGAGAGAGAGAGGTGAGCTCCCTGTTCTCCTCCGCTATCCCTCTCAAACAGATCATTTCTAAAATGATTAATTTAAAAAAAAAAGTTCAATGATGTGTGATTTAATGGAGCAAATAATTTGTGTCAACTTGAAGGGCCCAAAGGATGGTTTGTTCTGACAATGACAGCTCCAGTGCTTTTGAAAGTACAAAAGCAAAGAAGCTCAGAATTCATGCATTTAACAAAAACGTTGATATTTCATTATATGACATTCCTTTTGTCTCATAGTCATGCCTACAGTATAGAGCATTACATTCCTTTGTTGTTGTATTTTACAGAATTTGCCTGATAACAGTTTAGAGAAGGCATGAAAAAGCAGCTACACCGGCTCTCATTCTGGTAACAGTAATAGCAATTTACAAGCTATAACCAAAAAAAGATATCAGAAGCATTATTCATCGGAATGTTGGCTTCAAATTGGAGTGGATAGTGTGAGAGAAAATACACTTTCATAGCCTTTTACTAGAATTTACCAAGATGTACCTCTTTAAGAGGATATCAACAATGAAAATAAGGGGAGAAAAACACCTTTTATATCCATCAATCTCAAGGGGGCAATCTGGTGGACTTGCTGTGAGCTCCGGCTCATCAATCTATCAACGTCAAAGAGGAAATCCAGGGGATTGCTCTTAACTCTGGTTCCTCACACTGCCATCTTTCAAATTCTTATCTCCCCAAAACGAACTAACACTAAAATGAACCGGTTATCCCATCACTACTGTCTCCACCAACACCCCCTGCAGGGAAAAAGGACGGGCACTCAACTGGTTGATTGTCAGGGCCATTATGTCCCCTCAACGTCCCACATTGCCCGCTCCCACAATTCCCCCCCATTAACAAGGGGTTTTGCTTTCCACTTCCCCTTTGATGTGTCACACTCTGCTGCAGATTTGTTTTTAATATGTGTGACAGAATCCACTTAACTTGTAGTGAGAGGAAGTGAGAAGACATTTTTTTCTGTGGAGCAACAGCAGCCATTCAACGCTGATATTGCATTCACATTCTAGACTGTTTGTGAGTGTTATGTTAATCCACTATTAATTAAAGATGAATAATCATCAGCTTGGCAGCCATTAATATATGTAATCCACAGTGTGTTACACATACTACAGACATTTGAACAGACCAGCTCCTAACAGATAATCTGTATTTTTACATAAAGGAATAGTTAAACATTAAACATAAGTACATTCATTTGCTTTCTTGCTGAGAGTAAGATGAGAAGATAGTTACAACTCTCATTTAGCTTAGCTTAGCTTAGCTTAGTACAAAGACTGGAAACTGGGAAATCGCTATATATTGTTTGTTTAACCCGTACAAAAACCGAAATGCGTTATGTACTGTCATTGTAAAGCCGCAATTGTTTTTTGTTTATTTGTTTTTTTTACCTAGGCTAGCTTTCCCCCCCGTTTTCAGTCTTTATGCTAAGCTATGCTAATTGGCTGCTGGCTGTAGCTTCATATTTACTGTCCAGATATGAGAGCGTATAATCAATCTTCTCATATAACTCTCAGCAATAAAACAAGTAAATTTATTCCCCAAAATGCCTAACTATTCCTCTGATGTTTTTTCATATTTCCTTCACAATCTAGCACATACTAAACCACCTTCTCATGAACTCTGGATGTTGAAGACCAATATTTAATTTGCATTCTCTGGCTGTGATTGCGCATATGATTTATTATCTCATTGATGCAGTAAGAATGTACACAAAATGGGTTTTGGTATTTAAATATACAGCCACAATGTCCACCCAAGCAAGAAAGAGGGAGAGAAATGTAAACAGATACAGTTTGATCTTATTAAATTCTGTCTTCAAAGACAAATAAGTCCTTGGAAAAATAATTGCAGCGAGAAATATGAAAATGTAAGCTCCCTCCTCCATCAAGCAAACTCTATAGAGGGATCAAATAGACGTTCAATGTCCAATCAGCAGTTTGATCCACAACAGTGTGAAGATGTTGCCGTTATTTAAACCTGTTTACCAAAACAAGAAGGAGCAGGGATGTTTTCAGCAACCAACTCTCCTCTCTCACAGGTTTTGTCCAACATAAAGTCTAACACGAAGCGACAGCATGGCTGCAGGTGAAGCTTAGAAAGAGTGAAGGGTTTGTGAGCAAAGTTAATCACATGAGCAGCGGCTCACACATCTGTCAGGTTAATGAGACAACGCCGGGGGGAATAATGATGAGTTTACATGCAGCTGCAGGAAGTTTGCCTCCAATTTTAACGTCAACGGGGTTTGTCACATCTTCTGGATAATTCTGTGTTTGGAGAGATTTTAGTTTAATCATTAAAGCTTGAGTGCGAGACTTTTACATATGAATGAATGTCTGTTACATTCAAGCCGTTGTTAGTCGAGTTCACAATGCTGATTAAGCCCATCACCGCCAGGTAAATCCCTCTGTATTTTGCAGTATACCGGAGTTGTTAAATCTGGTGTGTGTGGCAACATTCCCGCACTGGTAGTCATGAGTTTTACATCAACCAGCAATGATTGGTTTGCCCCAGAGCCATGTAGAGAGCGCGAGAGAGAGAAGCAGCAATGGAGGTTCAAAATACTTGATCGTCACATGATTCATACAGACTTCAGATAGTTCTCTCTACAAGGCTCCGGTTTGTCAGAGCTGAAGGGAGCAGCTGTAGCAACAAAGTAGGAGTATGGTGGAAAAACCCAAGAAGCATCCAAGAAATCTTTCTGATGTTTCAGAAAAAAAGGAAACTCGGTGTTCATGGGACAAACACGGATAACCATTGGTGTAGCTTTTCCTTGTTGGAGAGAGCTGAAAGAAGAGCACGTTACTACTCTTGGACAGGTTGGTCTTTGTCAAATATTTGGAGTAGGTTATATAGCTATTACATTTACGCTGCCATTAATAACGGGTTATTGTCTTTGAACTCTGGAAATTTCCACTAGCTCCCCTGTAGGAATATGTCATAAGCACAGGCATCGTCAGCGTTACTGTAATTACTCTCACTTCCAGAAGGAGGAGACCAAAGTTCCACACTCCAGCTTTAAGAGACCAGCGTCACATTCTTGCATCATAACAAGAACTGCCAAGTTTCACACGAATTGGACAAAATGCTGATGGGAGTGTAAGTGATGCTTCCATCTGGTGTTACAATCAATACCAAACGTCATCAAGAGACGGTAATGGACACTCGTGGATCTCCATATTTAGACAGATGGAGTGATGCCAACAGGTGCATCCACAGCAAACTTGTAGGAAGGAGTTTCTCTCACACCTAGTTTCTCTAACACCTAGCACCCAGCATCAATGGTGCCTCCCAACGAGAACAAAAAAAAACTAATTAGCATGTTGACCTTCTGTTTGTATTGGTTTTCTTCCACATCCCAAAAACATACAAGTCAAACAGAAGGAAATTCTGCCTTTTATGAATCCTGTGATAAAATCCAGTCATCAGTTCAGATGGCAAGCAACAAGCAGGTAAAGCGAAGGTGCTGCATATGACTTAGTTTGGGTTTGTTTTATACACCAACGATACAACACCAATACATTTAGACATCAAATGTTTGCACAAATTAAATACCATGAATACCCTTGATTACTTTCTTAAAGCATCTGCATGATTTTCAATAAAGGATTTCAGATGTGATACAATTCCATCATGTTGCTTTAGTTTAATGTCAGTATATAGAGGGAATTGAATATATACTGTAATCAAGCTTCATAATCATAAAAAAAACTTTTAATATACTTTCATACTGCTCTCACTCACTCTTTACCTTTGCAAAGTAATCTGCCTTCTTTAATAAATGTCACAATTTCTAGTGAGTCATACGAGTGCTCAGGGGGAAATTAAATTGTTAAAATTGAAAAATACTTTTCTGATTGGCCTTGTGACGCATCAGACAGAGCCATATTTTTATTTCACATACTTTTCTAAATACAATCTTCAGGCTGTTGTTAGCAGATTGGAGCATGGTAAAATAGTTTTTGTCCTGCTTTCTTTGCCAGCAAAGTAAACGTCCAAGCACTGTGCGTTTAATACATACCAATGAGACTGTGGGTTGTAGAGGCGACTCTACATACAATATGACGACACAATTTCATGGTCTTTATCAGCAGTTGGAGTTTGCTCATGAGGATGACTTAGTTAGTGTACTTGACCCTTTTGACTATTGTTTCTTCGTGACATCAGATCTTTCAAACCTCAGTTCATGTTGAATGTCCCAGTTTCCTAGATGTTGTTTCAAGAATCAGATGACAAAATTTAAGTGTTTTTTCCACAAAAAAGTACAATTCCATGCCTTTAAGCAATGTACTCCACACTCCAGCTTAACCCAAGATGTTAAAACTGTTGCTAAACCATTTTATCACCTTGAAAAAAGCAGATTTATTTCCTCGTAGTGCGGCAGTGACTCGAGTGCAGTAAGTTTGTGACTTCACTTCAGCTAATTTGACAAGAATGCACTAAAGACCCAAAATAATCGGTTCTTCCTCCCACTGCAAAGCTAATACTCCGTCATGATTACACAACCTTTTATGAGATCTGACATGAGGAATGAGAGTTAGCAAATAAATTGTGCTCATTTTTATGAAGCTGGAGGGCGAGATATACACGTGTGCATTATGGGATGTAATCTAATATTTACAAATAAGTAGAAAACAAAATGCACACAAATTCCCAAGTTAACCAGAGGTGCAGAATATGACAAATATGAAATAACAAATCAAACTGCTGCACATTTGGTCTCCTGTGTGGAATTATATTATAAAGAGGACGAAGAGAAACATTATGCTCTGAATAGAAATAATTATTCAATACAACTGACCGATGACCTTTTGATTTATTTCCCTATCACAAATTGATCATTTTATTTTATTATTTCTGTAACATTTCTATATATTTTTGCTTTCTTTGTTCATTTCTATACTTGAAGTGACATTACTCGTCCACGGATGAAGTGCAAATTAACTTTGACAAGGTAACGTTTGCAGGATTTACCAGCTCCAGATCCCAACACGTTCACAAAGCTGCAACAAAAGCTGCCGCACATCCAGACATACAGATTCACCCTTTGTGTCAACGTCCATATGCGAGGCTCATGAAATAAAAGTTACAGTTCGGCCTTGGAAGAAATTCTTCGCCCTTTCAGATAACGCACCATCACCTGAACGCCTCTCGCCGATGTAATGAGTACAGGAAGAGAACAAACCACACGACGAATGCAAGCAAGTTCGTGACTAATGATTGTAAATCCATTCTGTGATAATCGCCATCCTAGTCAACTGCCTGCCCGAAGTCTGAGAAAAAGCCAGCTTTGTCAAACGTGGCCATGCTCAACCAAATATTAAACATCAAGGGTCTCTTGCTGACAGCAGCCCAGCTGTGCACTCTTATCCCGTTGCCATATTATACTGAATAAATCCTCTCTATGTCAAGCACCATGCCTGGATTTTAAGACCTAATTTAATTCTAGCTACTGTGTGTGCAGCTCTGGTGCAGGCCATGTGTTAGTGCTCCGATGTGAGACAGTGATGAACTGTGGTCTGAATGTGTCAAAAGTCTCAAAACGGGGAAAAGCCTGCAGAGAAAATGTGATGTGATTTGTTTTTAAACAGCTGATGCCCTCTGTGACCAAAAAAAAAAAAAACCCCAAACAAACTTGATTTAAAATTAATCATTAAATTACAGAGAGATTCTCATTCAATCATCCAATATTTCCTTTGGCCTCCTGGGAAACACATTTGTATTCATGTAATTCAGGGCTGCCTGTTCAGAGCGTCTAATTGGATCTACAGGTAGTAATCTTGTAAAATGCATATAGTGAGAGTGGAGATAAGAGCACAAAACTACAATACTTGACAATTGTGTCGCCAACACCACAGTAGTGCAAAAGGCTCTTGACTTTCAGACAGCCACCTTTCTTTTTCTTTTTTTTTTTACAAATTATTGAGCAGGCAGAAGCTCGAGAGGAGAAATATCTCCCGACCACGTGCACTTTGAATAAATTGGATTGTGCACTACGAGGCAATATTCCAAGGCGGCATAATACAACTGTGGAAATTGTTTATTTTCATCCGTCCTCCTGCCACCATTCATTCATAACTCTGGCCAGCAAATACAATGACATTGTTTCTGCGACAGCTGGGAAATGTTCTAGTCATAACCCCCAAAACCACGTTCCTGCCAAAACACTGCACTGAAGACAGGGTATAAGCCATCTGAGTTCAGGCCACAGTGAAAACAAAAAGAAAACAAACTGAGAATACTTTGAACACGCGGGTTAAACAGCAACATTAATGATGTCCCGTCAAGGTTTACTCTGTCTGTGTTGAGAATAGGCATAACAAATCATGGAGAAATTGCTGATATGCAACTTTAATACAGAAAATGGACCACTGCCCCAAACCCCCAGTCCTCATAGAAAAGACAAACATTTACTTCTACATGTATAAAATGAAGCAATAAAGAATCAGGCATCTTGAAAGAAAGAGTCCAGTTCCTCCGTCATCTCGGCCAAACCCTCGGAGGCGTTCGCCGCCGCCTCTCGAGCTGCACTGGATCCTCTGGCGGCAGGGGTTTCCTGCGACCTCTGCGGAGTGTCCATCTCTCGCTTTATGTCCTTGCCTCCGCCCAAAACTCTCTGGCTCTCTATGAAGTATTGGTTGGGGTGATTGAGCGAGAAACTGGCGTCCTCAATCTGCTCAACAAAAGACGGGAACGCGGGAGGGGAAGGTCATGAGAAAGGAAGAATAGCAGTTGTCAGGTTGGCAGTATAATGTTAGATGGATTCAATGTTATGTCGCCTTTTATAAGATGGTCATGTAACATCTGCTTCATTGTGGATGATGTGGAAGGCTTTGCTAATTTACTAACAATTTACTCATTTATTAACAATAATGAGGACAACAGGCTTTCATGGCCAAATTAGCGAGCTAAGTCCCCGGCTAAATGTTCCACCGGAGCACAGTGGAAAGATGAAACGCCCTTTCAGGAAATAAAATGTCAAAATCACTTTTGTTGAGTAAAAAGTTACGAATCAATTAACAGATGAAGTTCGAGCTCTTCCAAACGCTCGTTCTGTAACCTTTTCCATAATTTCCAATTATGTAAATGTGACTGATGTTTTCAAAACCTTTCATACTGAATATGTTTGAAATGACTAGGATGGATTTGTATACAACACTACAGACATCTTCCATTTACCATTTTACTTTTCTATATTTCTACCTGACGAACCACCACAGTGAAGAACATCACTTTCTAAAACATTTTTGGAGCACGTTAACAGCAAAAATGTAGAGATATCACTGCTTCCTAGCTAAATGGTTGTTGACCAGTACCAACTATTACTCCAGCTGCTGACTTCTCGCTTCCCAAAGTGAACTGTTGGGTTAAATATTTGCTTTTATCCGTTTGCAGCTTCACACGAATGTGAGTTCAACGTGTAAAATTGTCCTGGGAAGCAAATTAATTCATTTCACACAACTGCAGAACGCAACATCTTGGTTGTTTTTTTTTATCGATTGTTTGCATGGATTAACTGAATAAACATAAAATAACTATAATCAAATACATGACCCCAGCATATTTAATCAAAGTCAATAACCAGCGAGCCAAGTAGCCCACAGTTACAACCGTGTATTATCCACGGAAGAGTAAAAGGAATTAAAGAAATAGTTCGACATTTTGGGAAAAACTGCTTTTTTGCTGAACGTTAGAGAAGACTGATAGTTTAGTTTAGCTCCTTCACTTCCTGTAAAGCCACAACTGTTGTTTTTACATTTGTACTTGTGTACAAATGAAACGCAATGTGTTAATTAGTGGCCTTTATAGGTGCAGGTCCTGTAGGTATATTAATGAACACTGGCTCTGGTTTCATACTTAGTGTACAGACATGAGGTTTAATTGAATCACTCATCCAATCCTCAAGAAAGCGAATAAGTGCATTTTAGTACGTGTTTTGTAGTAAAACGTAAATAAAGAAAAGAACATGTCTGTCATGGTCACAAATTATGACCATTTCTGTAATTACTCGATTCATCCACCTCCCCAAAAAAACAGGTTTAATGCTGTGTTTAAAATCGGTGCATCATTTAGTGACCTGGGGGTGTCACTGCATGATGCCACATTTTAAAGAGTTATTAATGGTGTGTTTGACCTCTGCGGAGTGTCCGCCTCTCGCTTTACGTCCCTGCCTCCGCCTCTCTGTAAAGTATTGGTTGTGGTGATTGAGCGAGAAACTGGCTTCCTCAATCTGCTGTTGATCTTACTGAAACTGAGTTGGAACAGCACATGCACTTTTTTTCAGATGTTTAGTAGTTTACACTACGGTGTTCCCAGTGGTTTGTTGTGTTATATTGCTTTAATATTGTGGAGTGATGCCAACAACTGATGCAAAGTCCAACCTTGAATTTTTATGAAGCGATCCAACACTTAAACTGCGTGCCAAACACAACTGAATGTCATGCATTTAATGTCACAAGAAAATATGTTGTGAGTTTAAGGTTGTTTTTTTTTTGTTTTATTTAAAATCACTGCTTTTCTCTAAACGAGGACCCCGAGTGTGACTGAAAGGGATGATGACTCAAGCATCCAAACTAAAACCGATTAAATTGAATAAGTATCCACAGGGGACAAAATAGATTTGAATGCTATAATAAACCTATACAAATTAAGTGGCTGTGACAGCCAGCTAATGATGGAGGGGATGACAGTTCTGGGTCTCTCCTGAGCCTTCAAGCATGAGATGTAAGGACCAAACCGCTGCCTCTGACACAGGTAGCCCCAGTTGCTAAGTGCACTTACATTGTGTGTCAGCTCAAAGTACTTCTGGCACGCCAGCTGATAGTGCATTCCTTTAACCAGCTCCAGGATCTGCAAATGAAAAAGGATGAGGATAGAAAGAGAGACACCAGGTTGGGTTTAAATTGGACTATTTTCTTACAGTGTTAAACTGTTACACCGTAGATGCATTTACAGAGGATATTGTCAACATTTTGTGTTGTTGCAGGCCTCAGTATTCAGAATGAATTAAATTGGCTTTCAGTCTACCTATGCAAACACTCCTCATAAATCATAATGACAGCAGTGAATGCATCCTTCAAGAAATCTTTGCAAATGTAATGAAAACAGATCACAGGCTTATTTTGGTAATTTAAATATTCATGCCCTGAGTCGACGCTTTGTAGCACAACCGTTGGCATCAATTACACCTTCAAGTCTTCTGGCATATCTCAATTTTGGTTTCCTTTTTTTTTTTTTCTTCCTTTCCGGTTTTCTGCAGCTCTGTAAAGCTGAGAAGTGAGGATTTGAGTGGACACTTTAAAGCCCAGACTTTGGTTGGGTCACATAAGAGCTCCCACATTCTTCTACTCAAACCACTGTGGTGTTAGCGTGACTGCATTCTCAGGGTGACTGACCTGCTAAAAAAGTAAAACCAAGGTCTTCAGCACTCAGAGGGAGAGAAAGGCTCTTCGGGGGAATCTGCCTGTATTTGGCTCCTTCATTATTCCCTATATTTGTGAAGGCTGCCTCCAGCATGATACTGCCACATCGTGCTTAGCACTGGGCTGCTATTAAATCAGCTGCTCTTATTTTTGCCACATACTGCCGTTTTTATCAGTTTCTATAGTGGAATGCTAGGAACATTTGCAAAAATGTGCACTAAAGACTGATGATAAAGGGCAAACTCTAGCTGGGCGATGAGTTTTATTTCTATTTTCCCTCCTGCAAAAGGAGCAGATATCACACTGATTTGGGGAGCTTTACTCTGGAAGGTTCTTGGGGATTAGAAAAACGACGACATGTCGAACATCCGCCAGACTCTTGATCATAAGTCTTAACTGTTCTTACATTTCAGGTCTTAGGAAATAGATCAGTATTGTGGGAAGATGTTGTGGCATTCTGTAAAAACAACAATAAAGCAAATCATTGTGATTGTAACACTTGTGTCTACGTGAATTGCCCTGAAAGTTTGTACAGACATTAATGCATGAATCCTAATCACTTTGGTAATCCTGACTTTTCATCTAGCGCCATCATCAGGTCATTTTCCTTTTAATTTCTCTTTAAATTTGATTGTTTAATTTATTTGGTTAATGATTAAAGACCTACAAAACTACTCACATTCCCATGAGCCTCAGCTGTACTTTGAGTTTAGTGCTAATTAGCAAATCTTAACATGCTAAAATGCCAAACTAAGATGGTTTACCTGCTAAACATCACCGTGTTAGCATTGTCATTTTGAGCATGTCGACATTAGCATTTAGCGCAAGTCCAACCTTATTACACTCTGTGTGACAGCTATTGTCAGCACAATGTCGGTCTGAATGTTTATTCTTTTCAACAAGTCAGTCACAGGTTGGTGTCTGCCATCTGCCCTGCAGTGGTAACTGTTGTGTCTGTGCAGCCACTACTTTAAGCTTTTGTATTTTCTAAACTGTCTAATGAAGATATTGTAGATTAAAGTGTTCAGACCAACTGCTCTCAGCCACGAGGACCTGGTGAGAAGTATCATTTGCCAGTTTCTAAATTAGTTTTTTTATAAACCCAATTACAAAATCACTTTACATTTGCAGAGTGTCATAAGATCAAGGGAATAGTGTAATACAGACAATGTTCCTAGTTAGAGAGACCTAGACCTGTAGACAGGACGGGACCCACCTGGTTGATTCCACTGGGAGACACCTTGTAGAACTGAAGCTTCTGCTTCAGCAGTTCTGGGTCGCTGTGGCGGAATGGACATCCTGCAAACATAAAATGAAAAGTAATTAAAATAAATGGATATATAAATAAAGAATTAAGATAGCACATTACTTGTTTCACAGATGGGAGGAAACTGAAATACTCAGCATGTGTAAACTATATATGCAGAGCTTTTGGTAATGACAATGTCCACAGTAATTTGTGTCATTATTTCCAAGCCATGTACTTTAACTAAAAAGCCTGATATTGACAGTTTAGTGGCTTATCACGTGGGTAATGGCTTTTCAACAGCAGTCAACTCACCATGATGGTCGCCTTGGCTGGGTGGGTTTGATAAAATCACCTTCATGCAACTGTAGGGGGTGTAGTCTGCTCGCTTGCCTTCTTTGCCAAACATGTGGCGGATGCCGTAGGCATATGCTTTGTCAAACTTCAGAGGGAGAGAAGAGGGGAGTGGAAGATAAGGCATTAGTAAGGATGAGAGTGTAAGAGGGACAAGGTTGGGGTGAAAAGAGACATTGTCATACATCATGTCAGTTTTGACAGGGTGTTTTCCTCAATGAAATATAGAGCTATTAGAGAGAACCTTCTGTAGAGGTATCTCCATACTTGAGAGATAGTTGAATTATGGATACAGTATTATGGCCATCTTTCCTCATCATTGCTTTTGCCCCTTGTCCTGCAGAGCACTTGGATACAATATGAATATGTTTTAAATAAAGGAATAAGGAAATCCCAACGCAACGTGTATCAGTATTCAGTGCCCATTATTCCTAGCACCAAATGTAGCACTTGAATATTATATCACCGACAAATATTACCAACTCTTGTTTAAATGTACACTACCGTTCAAAAGTTTGGGGTCACATTGAAATGTCCTTATTTTTGAAGGAAAAGCACTGTACTTTTCAATGAAGATGACTTTAAACTAGTCTTAACTTTAAAGAA
>JAVQJL010059224.1:0-17690 GCA_036024295.1 Nannoperca obscura | reverse complement strand
CTTGACTCTATTTTCTATTCATTTCACAACGTATGGTGGTGAATAAGTGTGACTTTTCATGGAAAACACAAAATTGTTTGGGTGACCCCAAACTTTTGAACGGTAGTGTATATTAAATTATGTGATAGTCTACATGGCCTATACAGCGATTATTTTTATAACTCTGTGTCACAGTGCTACAATAGCTTTTGGCTGGATTGCATTCCCTCATCATCAACCACAGAAGGCCAGGTAGCCAGTTGTATTGTGTGTGAATGTTTCCTCCTTCATCCTGTGTATAAATCAGTCAGCACCAGCGAATAAGCTACTGCCAACAGATGAAGGGGCACATGAATCTCTGGCTGCATGAAAATATGAAGCAATAGGAATGTAGCCATAGGTAAGTTGGAGGGGTGTTGTTTTTCTTTTCTTTTTTTTTGTAATAGGATGTGTGGTCCTTTTTCTCATCATTTCTGAGATGACAGACAGACAGACAGACAGACAGACAGACAGACAGACAGACAGACAGATAGATAGATATAAGGAGTTTACTACAAATACTGTTCAAAGAGACACCTAAGCCTGGTAAATAGTACTGTAAAATACCATAAGTAGTGTCCCTCCTCCTCATCTATGATGGAGCCTATTAAACTTGGACCTCTATTAAATTATTCACAGGTCCTGTGAGAAGCCATAGGCTACTTCATCAGTCAGCCGTCTTATACTGGATTAGTCTGTTGAATTTAAATACATCAGACTGTGGTGTGGCCTTTCATCAGTCAGATGTCTGATTTTTGATTACAGCTGTGGCAAGTAACCATGTAAGTCCAGGTTATAAGGCACTAGGCAATTTCACTGGTTAACCATCAACCAGATGGTTCCTGCCAACCTCATGGTGAATCAAGGAATGTCACTACTCAAACGTTTTCATTTTTACACTTTCGTCTGTACGTGTTAATAAAACAAGTCAGAACCTGTTAAGTAGTGAGGTTTACAGGTGCTGACAGGCGAATATTGTAGCTCAGCAAAAAATTTGTATTTTCCAAAAATTATATATATAAAGCACTAAGGAATAAGCACTAAAAAGTATTTCTGTCTGTTAAGCTATTGATCTGACTGATAAATGATTGTGTTCCTTGGAAGTGAATTCATTTTCTCTACTGCCCTTTCAACAGTAAAAGAAATAAAAAAATCTAAAGAAAGATCAGTCATTTAGCAAACTCACTGGACTCAATCATAATTGTTGGTTAAAGGCCCTGAAGCCTTTAATGGGTTCTCTTTGAAAAGCCAGCGTAGGTGGTTTGCATTGTTCAATCTTCAGTTTCCCCAGTGCTTTCATCAACCACAGTATAACCACAGCATACTAGCCTTTGTTCAAAATCTTTCCCTTCTAAATTAAAAGTTGTCACTGTGTACACTAGCTATGTACATTGCCCCCCTTGAAATATTTAATCATACATGACAAAACAATATAATACAAAAGATACAAAATACAATGCTTGATGCTTCCAAGCTGTATGGCCTGATGTCAAAGCAAAACACTTTGGAATCTGGAACAAATAGTAGCAAAGGTTTTAAAATTATAATACTACTAAAGGTATGCAACAAAATTATTAAATACATTTGAATATAGCATATTTGAAAGCCTTCTTTTATATTAATAAAATGACTTATAAATATAGACTACTAAATATATATATATATATATTACTACTAAATAATAAACATTACTATTTATTCTACAAAGTATAAATACATTTAGATGCTGCCTCTATATGATGTGTTTCAAAAATGTGTTCGCACAGCTGTTCAAAATAGGCTTTGGCCATTCTGAAAAGTTTAGCCCATGGGGATCTGGCTGTTACGTATTTTTGGCTACCACAGAATTAAACAAATGTCACACTGTGCAGTTGGCAGTGAGACGGCACATTATAATATTCAAGTGCTAATGCCCGTTTTTATGCTGTTGTTCTCAGACAGCTACAGATACAATCATGCAATGTTGTCTGAGAACTGAAGACGCACGTACGTACTCAACAGCATTAGAGAACCCATGTGCCAAAATATCAAACAAATTACAAAAAATAATGGAAAATTTTAAATAACTGAAGTAAAAACTATATCTAGGTAAATCAGCTGTAACATGGCAAGCAATGTCAACGGGTGGCATGTAATGCATGCATTATATCGCCCACAACCAGACCTGCATACGTGCAATAAAAAACCCTAACCAATTTCCTGCTTCTATTAAACTGTATCAAACTGTTGGCAAAAGAAGCAAACTTGCCAACATGCATCACTATAGGGTACATTTTTCATTATAAAATGTTACTATATTATTTTAAAATGGCAACAACAGGTTTTGTGCTTTAAAATTAAACTTCAGATATGACAAGGCATCCTGGTTTCATATGTAATGAAATGTAGCATAGATTTCAACCCTGTCACGCATCTGTGCACATAAGAACAACAACAAATTATGAATGTTGCATTATTGCATTTTCAGTGGAGTAGAGTATGTCACATGTGAGTGTAACAACACTTGAATTAACAACCAGAACTGGCTTCACAAGACTTGTTCTTAAATATTAAGAACATTAAGAGCATACAGAGTTATTGATCTCTGTGTTGGACTTCATAAAGTCAGAATACTTAGCAGCTGTCCTTCCAATCGAAACCATTAAGTGAAAAACAAAATATGCAGAAAAGTGTCAACATTTATAGTGGAATATATTAGTCTAATATTTTGCCGAAAGTACAACTTTGAAAAAATAACTTCCACAAGGCAAAAACATTTGCTTTTACAGGGCCTCTGAGGCAGGAGATTTTAATAAAATATTTAAAAACAGGACCCAATGATTTGTTGGTATTAGATCAGCCAACATTGGTGTAAGTGCTAAAAGCCTGATCATAGTATGCCTAATATTTTACATAATGCTACATATACAAGTATTCTAAAACATGGAGGAGCGAGGATTGGTACAACACCTACAAATCTAAAGACAGTCCAGGGCAGTTCATGCAGACGGTGCTGGCAGGCATCACACCAGCTGGGACATCTGGGCATAAATCATTGCACAATCTGAATATGTGAGGCTGAATGTCTTCCATAGCTGCATCACAGCACCGGGTGGTATGTATTATCTCAAATGGAGTTCAATTTTCGTACTCATGCTCCACTCCAATGCTGTGTTAAAGCTCAGCCCCACAGCAGAGCCAGCTTTTTTCCACCACTTTATTTTTTTTATTTTCACCCCACCTGCCTGCACCACTTTGATGTCAGCTCCCTAGCACACCACTCCAAAACCACTGTGCTGACCACCACTAATTCACAGAACATGCAGTCTGTTGCATTCACTGAAAACCTGTGCCTCCTTCAGGAGAATGGCCTATTGTGACAACTCTATACCCTGCCCTCTATTTGTCTCTCTCTCTAGCGTCTGTGCTTTTAGAACAGTCTGCTCCACTGTTGATGTGCTGTTCAAGATACTTGTTGGACTGGTCTACTCTTCTTTCTTGAGTCCATTAATTTATGTGACAACAGGAGAGACCTACAAGTGCTAGCAGGCAGCACGATCCAGAGTTTAATCTAAGGTGAGACACACAATAGAAAGAACTAGAAAGGTGACACCACTTCTTTCTGATGCTACTCTCCACTGTCCAAGAGACAGGGGACATAGAGGCCTGTCAATGCGGTAACTTAAAATCCAGGGAACCGTGGCACTGTGAGACACTCTGGTTAAAAGAGACTGGATGGTAGAGAAAAGAGTAATACAAGACTGTCTGGGCTTTGGCGGCTTATTCAGTGCGTCAAGACCCGTGACCTTTCAAGGTAAGTGCCCATCAGACTCAAGCTGAAGCAAATTATTGTGCACCCTTCATTTTCACTTTTCATGCTCTCCTTCCAGATCCTGCCTGTATACTGTATAGTGCAGTTGAGGCTCATGGGTTTTCACCCATTCTCCTCAAAATACACTCACATTTATAAAAATCTGGATATATCACATATCTAAACATTGTCGTGTTTCCTGCTGCAAGAACTCAGTTTGAGATTAACAGTCCTCTTGTGGAAAGTACTGTCCTGATTATGCTTCCAGTGATACAAAATGAACAACACACAGATAAACTTTGGTTGGTTTGAGAGGCAAAATGTTCCACATCCAATTTTCACCTGGGTTTATTATTGGGATGTTGTATTAGTATTGTATTAAGATCTTTTTCTTTTTTTTTAAAGAAGTGACTTCCTACAGTTATTTTTTTTATAACAGAGTTAACATAGTAAGCTCTAAGTATCCAATCCAATACAACACTTGAAGAGTCTTAAAAGCAATGGAGAAATCAAGAACAATGGATCTCAACATGCTTTACTGTGCGATTATTTCCACTTGTGCAATTTGGATTAGCTTTTGTAGACGAGGTACATAAAGCCTATCAAAAACCTATGTGGACTTGATATTCAGCTTTGAAATGACTCCCTTAACTTGTGGTGGAACAGGACCAATGTTTTTAATCTCTTTACTATGTGAGGTAGCAGTGCACTGACCTGCCTGTTCGGTGAAGGGTCAAGGGATCTGAGAAATTACCCATTCTATCTTTGGGCAGTGTGGGTGTGTGTTGGCTTGACGATAACATCTGCTGGCTAGCAATTGGAAGTAGCTGTATTGCCATATCTCCACCTTTAGGAGAAACAGATGAGGTTGCATTGCTTTAACCGAGACATTACCTCGGTTTATCTTTCACAGCACAGTCCTATCAGTAACAGCAAACCAGTGGGGAAGCTATTAGTAGGGGAAACACCAACACCTAATTATTTATGAAAACAATTATCCCCCAAAAGCAGTGTGTGTATGTGTGTATCAGACAGGAGGTCAGACAGAGACTGAGAAGGAAAACGCAGACGGTACGAGAGGTGTAGGAACAGCTTTTAAAGGAGAGTGAGAGCCAATGAGGCCACGCTGTTGTCTAATGCAAAACCATTGGTCTTTTATCTGGGTCTCAATTATTCAACAAGAAAGCAGCCTCCCCCTCTGAGAAGAGAGTGGATATTGGACTCTACATTACCTTTCGACAGGGGAATAGCGGGACTGCAGTACATTCCACCTGAGATGCTGTTCTGGGACCAGGCACCGGCTGTGCCCCTAATGACATCATCCATTTCTTGGGGCCTCCTGGAACACGATTATGGTGATTTACAATTTACTCACATCTGTTGTTGTGTTGACTTGCTTTGTACTCAGAGCTCTGTGATCTACTTCTCTGGGCCAGTAGCACTGCAAATAGCCAGCAGTGCTTCAGTAAAGACCATATTAAAAGGTGTTTGGTGCAGATGAACGTTCATCTAATCACATACAGAACCACCTGTGTCGACCCCCCAACTGTACTCTACACATATGTACTCTGTATTGGATAATTATCATTATTATAGTATTGAATCACACATCACATCTGTCACTGTTAACAAGCTGCATTACAGTAGAGCAGTTATTGCGAACTAGACAAAATTCAATTAAGTCAGAGAGATCACATGTATCATCGCTCCATGAACCAACAGCCCACACTCTGCAATATAATGAAATTTAACAATTCTGAGTGCAAAATAATTATTTTGACAGTAAACATGTTGGCGGTGTTATAACATAGTATTTGGAACAATGTCATATATATCGTCTGTTGTTTATTATTGTCTGTTGGGATCAATTATGGAACCACAGATGGTGCATGTGCTAACTCTAAGAGACTTGGCTAATTAAAAAACATTAAAATTTGACCCAGGTCCTTAACACGGGTGTTTCAGTTTGGTTCGGTTTAAACAAACTAGTGCGTTTGCCCTATTAGTTCAGTTCATTTGAGCTTGCGCAAAGCTGTCAGTCAAACTCTAGAGCAGACTAATCAACGGAGCTAAGACAGCCTGAAAACGTGGTTCTTGGTCCTCTTCCCAGTGGACTCTGGTAGAGTTTGTTTCCAAAGGATTTTGTTATAGTCATTTTGTGATTAGTTCAAAAGCAAAATGTTTGGCCGTGAACTACCATGAAAGTGATATTAAAAGCGATCTGTATACATGAGATATATATTTATTCAAATCATCTGGTAACCATAGTAACACATATTCATGTCAGCACATAAGTGCTGTGATTTTCCTTATATATCAGACAGTGTAAATGAGTTCTAACAGTATGTCTAACACTGTGTGTTGAGCTTGTGTCCTAAGTGAAACATAATGACCACATACTAACTACCTTTTCATAACAGAAGTGTAAAATTGTTTTTCGCCCTGTGTCTACTTGCTCGTCATTAATAATAAAAAGAGGTTGAGTAGCAGTCTTGACTGGTAATGCTCAGAAGCACTTATTTCTTCGTGAGCTCTTTGTGCCACCAGAGAACATGAACAAACATAATGTGAAGTAAAGTAAAGCATGGCTTGCTGTCATGTCATTAAAGTTGAAGGTCATTTCCCGCCATGCGTCATGCTTACAGGTTAGTTTGTAAAAAGCCAGTGTGAACAGAACTGGAACAGAACTAAAAGGCATCAATGTATCTTTTTTTTCCTGGGTCAGGTCCAACTACACAACTACAGGCCAACTCATATACCTCCAATCAGTTTATTTTCAATTTCAATTGATCCTGTCCAACTCTGTCAAATGTGACTGTTAGGAACCAAGCTGGCAGGCGTGAGTACTCACAGGTGGATTTTCAAAAAGAGTATTATTGACCCCAAAATGAAGACAGGTTCCAAGGTTTCCAAGTTAAACACAAAATGGCCTGGACACATAAAAGAGGTCAGAACTAAACTAACTTAACAACATATGCTAATGTGCTGCCAAAGTCTCTAAATAAACTATGAGTATGATGTCTGAAGGTCAAAAGGTCAACATAAACCAAATGATAAAATGGACTATTACATGTAAACTATACAGAAAACTAAGGTGTGTGAGTGTGGCAGCAGGTGTGGCCATCACAGTGACCTATCCTGTCACCAACACGGGTTTGCATATGATTACATGCCTTAACATGGCACCAGCTGTTTATCAGAACACCAATACATTAAACTATGAATACACAATAACACCTGACTGACTTTAACAAACTGCTAACTTACATTCAAATTGATGGCAGATGGCCAATTTCCTCTCCTGTATGCAATTTCAATATACTGGATTGCACATCATGCTATATGAGCTCTGGCTGCAGTAGGGATTATTTATTTCATGTTGTTTCCAGCTGTTAAATTCACCTTGGTTGACCTCTGTTGTATGGATGACACACCCCTTGAACATGCTTAATAAATGAAAGATGGCTATATTTTTTCATCCCTCACGCACACAGTACCTGCAGTCATGCTGTATGCACATTCACACATATCATCGAGGCTGCCAACATAATCTAGTCCATCTCCACTATCTGTAATATATTACACTGGTGTGAGTGATGAGTACAAAGAGAGACTGACTAGGACTGGTGCAGAACCAATTTAAAATTTCAGATTGCCAGGAAGGGCTACATGAAGGGAGTATGGTGAAGCTACAAGCTACAAGGGAGGTTTATCAATGAACACAGATTTCGTTTGAGGATGAAACTCATTCAGTGGACTTGAGGCCCATGCTGGAACTGATTGGTTAAACAGGCATTTGACGACTACACAACACTGTTGTTCACAGCAGGGACTGAAGGGGGAAGAAGAAATCGTAGAAGGATAGAAGGCTTATTTCATGTTCTCTACAGACACAGACACATATGTGCCACACACTCGCACAGAATAGATAGGATATTATCAAATGTACAGTGGAGGCGTCGCACTGAGAAACTTGGCCGTGGCTCTTATTTTATCAGCATTGACGAGGAATAATGTATGAAAGGAAATGAAACCACTGTGATATTAAACAAATGTAATTAGGCTATTTTGTCTTTTCACAAGCAGCACCTAATGAATTGATGGGTACCGTTCTCACTTTTGCAAGCAGTTTCATTAATACTAGCTGTGTGTTTTTCCTTGAGCAAAAATAGAATAATTTAATCACAGTGAGTTCATAATTTACTAATCTCTATAAACAGATTCTGCATATGAATGCCCATCAATACATTTAGCTCTTTAAAAATGTACAGACAATAGCTCATGGGTTCCGAGATTGCTAATCAGACTGCAAACAATGGCAAAGGAAGTCTTGGCCTGGATATCTGTTATCTGGGTATCCAGATATCCACTGGCTACACTGGAAGCCCTGAAACATTGGCCATTGATTCCAAGATTGATAAATTACTAGTTACATTACATTACATTTAGGCATTTAGCAGACGCTTTTATTCAAAGCGACTTCCAAATAAGAGCTTTACATAAAGTGCATAGAACCATGATCGAAAACAACAAGATGTCTCATCAAACTTGCAAGGGCTGGAGATGAATCACTTGAGCTATAGGTAAGTACATCGCTGACAATGGCAGAATCGAAAAGAGCATTAAATCGAGAAACAGGTTTTCTCTGTACATTATCAAATACAATACATTCAAAGTAAAATACAATTCCAATACACTTTAGTTAAGTGCGCTGTGTTGAGTTGATCAAGTTCTCACGCATCCATGTATCCCACATGTCTGTGTGCACGTGTGACGGGAGCCCTTGCGTGCTTCTGTACATGTGTCGCACAGAATTGAGTCTGTGCAAACATCCCGGCTGTATACACTTCAAAGAGCAGCAGTGGTGAGCCTCAGCAGGGAAGTGATTCAGGCCCCAAAGAGACCACGCTAGGAAATCAAACATGCTGCCATTTGTTCGTGGCCAGCCAGCTTGACAGAGGCTGTGCTTCCCATCATCCCTCTCTCCCTCCCTCTCACCCCTTTTGCCTTCCTTCCTCAAAGCTATAGCATCAGCCCCAAATTGAAGATTGTAGATTATTTTTGAAACTTGCCCTGCAGCAGGAGCACATTGTGTGCAATAAAACTTTAAATCGCAAGGATAAGAACAGTCTTGGCTGAAATCATAAAAATGATGTCTAGCATTAATGCCCATGTGAATGTCTGCCACTGCAGGTAAAGCATGGATTACCAGAAGCAGCTTTAGAGGGGCTGATAGGAGGATTTTGTTACCTTTGCACAGAACCAGAATGGCTGTTTCCATTTGTTCCCATCCTTTGTGCTAAGCTATGCTAACTGCTTCATATTTACCATTCTATGAGAGTGGTAAATATAATATCAAGCCCCAAGACAGGATAAAAGTGAAATGACATAATTTCAATATAAAGCCAATTAATGTGAATAACTATTCATTATTAAAAGCCTTGAAAATCAAATTCTTAATCAGCTTCTAACTATAAGTGGTGAACACAGTTTTGGTTATTTCTGTTGATAGATTTGTGTCTGTGCTGCGTTTTTCTGTGTTCTTCTGCCCTTTTTGAGGTGGGCGGGGCTTAGTTGGAAATAGGTGATTACAGTTGGTAGTTGGTTGTTTTTGTTTTCATGGTCAAACAGATCTGCTCAAACCACGTCCACAAAGTCTTGATGAAGATTTTTTTTTCAATTTTTAAAGTTTTTTTAAAGGAAATAATTTTAGTTTACCCATGAGTATATTTACGTTTCTAAAGATTTTAAAAAATATTTTCGTGCTTCAGGGTATGCGGGCATGCAATATATAGAACACTTGTCTACTGAGAATGTCTTTGTGTCATGATGGAGGATGATAGCACTGATAAGTGAAACAAAGCTGTGGGAATGCTTCGGCAAGGGATGTTTTGTTTGCCACAGGCGAGTCTGATAAACATGTACAGCATCGTGGGAAGGAGAGGTCAGGGGCCAACTTTGAAAAACATCTCATTTGCATTTCCTGAACATATTTCTGGGTTTAGCTGACTCTCTGATAGTGACTTCTGTTGAGTGAGCCGATGAAAATCAAGTGTCCCACTCAACGACACTTTGACAGGGCACGTTGTTGTTAATGGACAGCAGTTATTATTGGGGTAGAACCGGTGAGAGGATCGTCTCTTTAACCGCCAGGCCAGAGGCAACTCTGATAGGCATGTGGTGTTCTGGGGACTAGAGGTCAGTGGCCGTCAACACAGCACACTTCCTGTCAGCCCTGGAGGGGTGCAGCTCTCCAACTGATGCCAAATGCGTAGTGATAACCCTCTCCACACTTGTCAAAATGACTGCTGCTTTAATGCTATCAGGAATAGTAGTTTTGCTCCATCAATGTATGAAATCTGGCTCCAATGTTTTTCTCCTTGATGTTTGCAAAAACGTACAGAACTGAAGATTGTACCATATTTTATGTTTGGCAGCAGTTACAATTTATAGTTTGTCAATGTGTGAAATCAAAGCATGACCAAACCAATTACTGTTTGCTGAATTTCATTTGATGTGGAAATCTAATTGAATACACTCATCAAAATGGCAGGCCAGTCTGATTGGCAAACTATTAACACAACCTCATGCCCTCAATATTTTTCGACATGTGATTGTTGGATTCTCGAGCAAGTCATTAAAATGCATGGTCATGGCTCTCTAGGAGGTATTTCATTTGCAAAGGTAAATCATTTCTTTCCTTTAATGTCTGGGGAACAGGCTCAGTAGTGCCTTTGATCATTTCCACTGAGAACATGGGGAAAAAGCTTCCGTGAATGAGTTGAAATTAATTTCTGAAACACCAACTTTTAGCCATTAAAATACCCAGCATGTTATCTTTCTTTATTGACAATGGTTATCGTTGTTACTAATGGCAAAAAAAAAGTAAAAAAATTCTTCAATCCATTTTAACCTTAACATTTATAAAATGGCATCACACTTTACAGAACATATTTGTAGTTTTGAATTTCTTTAAAAACATAGGAAACATGGTTAAAACATGAGCAAGGTTTTGTTTTCCATATGATGCACGTGTATAATCAAAGTATGGAAAGATTATTTTTACAGAAATTACTCGTACATCACCTTATGAAGAAATGTCTTTGTTTATTCATGCTTTCACTCTGTTTCTCTGACATAAACAGGTAACAGTCAGATTTTGGGGCAGGGAGAAACTATCTCTGTCAAGCTACAATTAGTATTGGTAATATATGGGCAATCTACCTGCAACAATAGAGCTGCCATTACAGATAATGCCCTGGCAGAGACAAGCAGTAGGGAGTGGGACAGTGTGACCTGGCGAATAACAGATAAAAGCCTGGGCAATCATGGCAGGCCCACGGCATTAAAACCTTTTATAGATTTCTGCATGCTGCCATTTTCTGATGAGAGGGACATTTTCAATGGGTTATGATTGCTACTGTCAGAGGATCATGGCTTGCTAGATGAAGGGGTTTGAGGGCCTCTACAGATGGAAGGAAGTTTTGATCCAGTTTTGATCACTACCTCATTGCTGCTTGATATTCAATGTCTCTCCTTCAGTTATTTCTGTTTCTGTGTGGGATAAAAGGGGTGAGGCACTCGAACCTGTTAACACTCAATGTGTGGGTCAAAACAATGAAACGTTTTTGAAAAGTCAGTCTAGAATGTTGATTTTCTGTATCAAACATCAACCCCTGTTTTAGGTAGTCTGGACAAGGAAGGTGGTAGGTAGGCCGACATTTAGCTTTCTTTGAGTTGAATGATTATTTAGAGTGCTTTCCACAATACAGGAAACTCTGGAAAAATAAAAAAACATAACTCAGAGAACTAACCCATAACAAATCAAACTAATGCCTGTGTTTACAGCAACACGAGCTCACCTCTCATTTCGAAGAGCAGCAACACAACTGAATATATAGGGTGTTAAATTAACACCAAGAGTGCTGCGGCCAACAACAAAGATTGACCCCCACAGCAATCTTAATACAAGGCAATTTCCTACCAGTCTTAGAATCTTGGTGTTGTCAGCCATGACACCATAAAAATCAGGAAATGCTGGGTGGCCCGCTCCCAAACAATAGACCTGCATGGTGAGTATGAACAAAGGAACAAACTATTTAACTACGCTCAAACCTGCAACATAATAAAGAAAACTGATACTAACCTGTGGCTCTAACCATGACCACTCCACATGTGCTTAGATGTAAACCTAATGTTAACAAAAACAAAACTGCTGCAATGGTAAATTATAGCAAATGTACACCTGTAGAAACTAATATATGTATAGTGTAAAATTAACATGGATGGTGAGTGTGGTGAGTAAAAGAGTTCTAACCCACTTTATCACACCCTAAGTTTTCATTTCATTCAAATATTGAGTAGTTGTGTCAGTGTGTCATCATGAGATAGTGTTAGACAGTCTTTGTAAAATTGTATTGTAAAGTTCCACTGAAGCTCAATATACATGCAGTTTGAGTAGTTTTTTAGTAAAACTAAAAGTTTGCTTGAATAATTTTAATCTAAGAACTGACCTTTTTTTGTTTGTGGAAAACTGCAATGAATATTAATTAATGCTAGCTTTTGAAAATTATGAGTTAATTATACATTTTAAAGTGCAATTTATTTGTTAAGTATGACTGATTATACATACTTTCTGGGGAGTTAGTTTCCATGTGCAGCTACACAATCAAATGCAAGCCAGTGAAACAGACCTACTGAAAATTCTTCCACTGTGAAGTTTCAGATTTTCTTTTTTAGTTTTTGTTCAGTTTGTATCAAAGAGGTGTTGATTACACTTAATAGTGGGTTCTGAGTCAGATGTTTGTACTGTTTTTGCACTGAATTACTTTACATATGGCATATGGGGTTTTTTTCTTCACCTCATCAACATATATATATATCAGTACAATGTTCAGTGCGATTAATTACTTCTTTGAAGAAATATTTGTCAGACAACATAAAAGCAAATACTAACATCAACTACGTCAGGGTTGCCATGTACACTCCAGTGGTTCTGACATTCCTTTTAAAGGCTTGGTTTGCAAGATCAAAGGTGCTGCACTCAACTTCACTTGGCATTCACAGTCACACTGTGTGAGCAGCACCAACAGCTAAGACACCACACTGGCAACATGAACCAGACTTCTATCTTTAGTCCTGTCTCCATCTATTATCCAAGGGGGAAAAAAATGCTCCATCCTGTTTGAATCCACAGACCATGCATGCTATCTGCATATTACCACTGTGCATACTTCAGTGTTATTGCAGACAAAAGATGAATCTTGATTAAGTTCGGTGTGGATTTTTGATAGAAAACTGACTGACTGTGGAGCTCAGACAGTCCCGACAACAAGCAGAATATGAAACAGATCTCTTTCTTTAATCAAATATATGCCAGCTTTCAATTAAAAATACAATATCCATTTTGGAAAAAAAATACCTGAACTTCATTATTTAATGTTTCAAAAGGAGAACTAATTGCATCCTCAAAACCACTTTAAAATCACTTTAAAAATCACTCTTAAAATGAATCATTATTTGAATGCCTTTTATTTTCAGGTCCAAAATAAATTTGTCACAGTCAGTGTTACGTCTTTTTTGTAATAGAGATTTTTGTAATATTCATGTAGAAGTGCCAATTTATCAAATGTCACAAATGAAATTGATTGCATGAATGAGAAAAGCAAAAAAGAGAAAAGGAAGAGAAAAATAGGAAAAGAAACGTACTCTCTCTCTCTTATTTTTTCTTTCATCCCCTATCAACAAACCAGCCATCTTTGCTTAGCAATACACTGAACCCAAGCCTGTAATTCCATATGATTTCCCAGAATGCATAATCCTCTTCTTCCCAGGCGAAATTCCAGAGCACCATCCCACGGGTGCTATAAGGAAAAGAGGCTGTAATCTAACACAGGTTCACGAAATCCTCTGATCTGATACTACGTAACCACAAGGGGGTCTTGTTATCTTTGCAACAAGGTGCCATAATAGCAGCCTATCCCCTGGTAACTTTCCTCCCTGAAGCCAAATCGGCCCTTATCAGAGCCCACGAGGTCCGAAGAAGCTGAGCGTGCTCATCCTCAGATCCTCTGGAAAGGTGCAAAGGTCAGAGGATCCCACTGGCCAAGTTCCTCTTATCACACTCTGCCTGGAGAGGGAAACACTACACTGAAGAGCACCAAGATGGAAAGCGGTCCAGGCTTGCTCAGGGAATTGGTCATGGAAAAACCTTACCAAGCGTTGGCACAGTATGTTTTCTCTTTAAGTTTTCCATTCAGGCTACTCTCCCATTTTGAGAACATATGCTTTCTAGCACTCTGTACACAACAAGGTCATTCATACCAATTCATTTTAAATGTATAAACACAAAAATAGTGGCTATGGTGGGTTAGAATGGTTTTGATTTGCATGAACTCAAAAATCACTACGTTATGTGCTTTACAACCTGATGATTACTGTTAGTTTTTGTTTCTTTGTTTGCTTTTTGCCCAAATAAAAGTTTACAACCTAGGACAAGAGTAAAAAACAACAGTCATGAAAGCCCTTTTCATAATCCTCTCTGGTCACACTGGGGACTCTATTGGAGCAGTGTCTTGCAACATCTGGCTACAGCTTAACCTTCCCCTTCAGCACCCATGAGCCCAGGGGCACACAGCACATCATACACACACATACACACACGTACACACATACACATGCCTCTAGGGTGTGATGCACGCTGACTACAAAGTGATTTTACACTGTGACCGTGTGCCATGCCATGTAGTGTGTGTGCCTGTAAGTCTGCTGATGGTACTCTGCCTGTGTAGTGATGCCAGTAGTCACACACCAGGCCGTCAAAGGCAATGCTGTGTGCCGCCTGATAGTCCAGCACACTCACATCCTCAACCTTCCTCCTGTTCACTCCAGTCTAGGAAGCAGAACATAGACGCTGAGGCACCAGTGCCCACTGGCAGCAACTCCTGAGAGATCACATAGCCAGGAGGTCATGGGTGAAACAAAAATGGCTACTGGCAACAAACCACTGGCAAGGGTTTAACAGGTAGCCTCTAAATGTATTTCATATTTCCTTTTCACTTTTGCTTGGTTGTCATTCCATGTAGATGGAGACAGGAGATTTGTATTTTGGCCCACTTTTTTGTTGTGTTTCAAAGTTTCATGCTTTACTTTTGCATCCAGGTTGTGGCACAACCATCAAATAGGCTTTTCAGCACCTGCACGTTCTCAATGACAGCCATGTGGGAGAAGTCACACACGGAAAATGGAAAAGGTCTCCCTCTCATTAAAAGACCTTAGGGAGAGAGGAAAAAAAATCTCTGCGTACCTTCTGTTCATTGACCTATTCATTCTCAGAAGCAGCAAAAATTGTGGACAATAACTAAAAGAGAAGGGTTACTTTTGAACAAAATGTACCAGAACACACATTCATATTCCACCCAGGCCCTTGTTGCTTTTTGTGTAATGTTTTAAATGGCCATAATTCCAGTCCAGAGTCCGGAGCATGAGACGGGGGTGAAGAATGATATAATTGGTTGTTTTATGCATATTACCCTCTGCTCCTACTCACTGCTGGCACATCTATTTCATCCAGTGGTGCTTTTAAATAATCAATACACCCCGCGGTCTGATGCATTTAATGCACATTGAAGAGTAAATGACACAAAGGGCTTGTTCTGAGAGGTTAGACATATAGTGGGACAGAAAAGAGTATTAGCTTGCCTTGAGATGGCCAGGAGGGTGGGTCAGGCTGAAGGCTGAAGGCAAATGAGGTTGTAGAAACTGATGTGTGCTAAAGAGCTAAGCCCAAAATTCTGAGGCTAATAAAAACACAATGGAATCACAATCAGCAAGTGGAGCATGGCTACAGCCTGACAGCACTGAGGAGATTTGTGTTATTTTCATAGACATTGGGATTCAGAATGCACATTGAAGCTATAACCAGGTCGGCCTAGCTTAAGGCAGCTGCTTACATATCTGGTGAAGTAATCATCAGGTCTCAGCAGGATATTTTGCTCCCGTTGACCCCTCACACATCACACACGATGCTGGGATATGTTCTGTGCGAGAGAAATGGCAAAACTGCTTAAGAAAGGCCTTCCAGAGTTCTTACACTAAGGGCTTCTGTTACTTTACGTATTGGGCTGCGGAGTCTAAATTATGCCAATGGATGAAACATTGAGCAAACTCTCTGTCTGTGAATTTAAGATGATAAGGAATACATTTTTGTCACTTTCTAATCTGCTTTATCTGCACCAAAGGCCACAGATATTCAAACTATCTAACAAGTTAAGCTGGTTGTTGTGAAAAAACAGCTGGGACTCTTTTGTCAGTTTTTGTCTTTTCAGTGAGAGTATTCTGAATGCACAAGACAATGATTTTGAGCAAAGATGTCAAGGATATGAATTTCTCAAGTTGATCTTGGTACCTTCTACTTTCACACATATTTTCTTTGCTATAAAAGAGAGAGAAAACCTCTGCTATATCATTAATGGTGTATTTGCAATTTCCTTTAAAAGTCAGAGCCTGTACAGTTTTTCCCAAGGGGCAATTGTTTCAATACTTCATGCTGACTTGTGGGGGTAGAATAATGTGTCCTACATTGAGTAATGTAGAACCAAAACTATGAGCAAACACTTCTGCACCCTGTCATTTTTCATAGTGTGCCTTAAAAAGGTTTCATCTGCTCCTGGACAGCCTGATGTCGGCTGGAGTTTAATCGTCCCAAAGCGGGCACAGCAGGACAGAACCAACAGAGACAAATGTCTCACTTTAGTATGATCACTGGCAGATCTGGAGCCTTTCCTATTTGTATGAGCGTTATGGAGCCTCATGTGCCCTCCTCTGTCTCTCTCTCTCTCTCACTCTAGCTTTCCCTGGTTGGCACTACATTATTTAGTGTACCAACTAAAGATTTATATGTAGTAAACATCGGATATTAGCCTTTGGCTTGAGAAGACCAGATGGCCGATCAATATCTCTCAAACCATTGATGGTGAGTGAATGAGGTATCTATTATTTAAAAATGAGGCAGCAACAGAGTAAAATATGTGCACACTCAGACACATTCTTAACATTCTTACTATCACTTCAACCTTACTCTTTCTTACTTTCACCTTTCAGATTTCATGACTAATCTCTGTCAGGGTTTCTCCCTTTAGCTCCCCTTTTCTGTCTTTGTTTCTCTCCCCCATGCATCTTACATTGCTACAATCCATTTATCTGGATAACAGATAAACGTTGTCCCTCAATCAGACTGACCTGTGCAAGAGCTCCAGAATATACTGAACCTGTGATTCAATCTTACAAAAAAGCAAACTGAGGCTGACAAAATGCTGTACAACAAGTCTGCCAACTGGCTGCAGGAGGGTGGATGGATTGGGGGTGGTGGTGGTGGAGAGAGTGGGGTTGAGAGGGGGAGCATTTTGGGGATTCCCTTGCCTCTGTCAGAGTGCTGCAAAGCCATCCATCAAGTCTATTTTTATGGGACTAAAGAGCTAAACCACAAGCCTGGGGGGAGGATATTAAGGGCCTGACAATGCGAGCTGAGGCAATTGATCTATTTAAAACAGCCGTGGCAAAGCAGTAGTGCGGTGCAAGATTTGTGGCGTTTTCATTTACCTCTGCGTTTTTCACCTCTTGATTAGATCTGGATGGCCTGTGGGTAAACATTGTCAGTAGATCCTATTTACTCCCTCTAAGGACCAAAATGTGAGGGAGTGCAAGGATGACAGTCTCTAATGGCCGCCCAAACTGGCAACCTTGTTTGTCTTGTTTTTTCTTCTTTTAATTCAATTCAATTCAATTCAATTCAATTTTATTTATATAGCGCCATATCATAACAAAGTTATCTCAGGGCACTCAATCACATGGAGCCGGTCGAGACCAACTTCCACACACACAA
>JAVQJL010059222.1:0-11801 GCA_036024295.1 Nannoperca obscura | reverse complement strand
AGGGTTAACTCTCATGATCTTAAGAGCCAGGCAGCTGTGAGTATGGCATACTTTAGTACTCTGTTTACAGGAATATGTACATTCCTTAGATGCAGGCATGTTTAAATATAATAATTTGTCTGATATGGTTTTTCAACACAAGAAAGGTACTTCTCTATTTCTCAACATGTCTAAAACTGAGACTAACAATATATCATCTGCATATAAAATCATTTTATACTGTTGGCCCTAGTAACACTAGTAATGTTTGGGTAGTTTTTGTATCACAATAGTGAGAAGCTCAATCACAAAAATAAAGGGGGAGAGCGGGTACCTCTGTTTTATGACTCTCTACAATTGAAATGTGGAAGACAGGATGGAGTTATACATTACTGAATCAACGGGATCTGTATATCATAGCTTAATCAATGCTAAGAACAATTGCCCAAAACCAAAACTTTAACACTTACAGTACAAAGCCACATTCAACCCTGTTGAAGGCCCTCTCCGCATCCAGTGAGAAGGCCACTGTGTCTGGATTGTCAACTCATCTCCACATTATATGTTAAAGTCTTCTCAAATGATAATAAAGCCTACCTGGTCTGTGTGTATTATCGTGTAGAGTATGTCTTCCATGACAATATTTTACCAAGTATCTTACGGTCTTCATTAACCAACTGGTCTATAACTGCCGCGTAGTTGAGGTTCTTCCCTTTTTATGAATTAAAGTAACTCAACTACTAGCCTAGGAGCCCGCATATCCCTGGATGGCTACACAAAATTGTTGACATCATCTCTTTCCTACTCTTGCTACAACTCAAACTGGAAAATCTTTCTTGTAGCTCTAAGATTTAGTTATACCTGCAGCTCTTAGTGCATTTTTATGAATGACTTAACATACCATAGATAAAATCTCACAGATAGATATCTAAAAGCCAAGACCCCAAATCAAAACATGTCAAATGAAGCACGGTTCATCCTCACCGATGTACTGTGGAGTGCCACTTGTGCTCCTGTACTCCTCCCCATGAAGAAAAAGGTGGGCGAGGCCAAAATCGATGAGTTTGATGTTGGGGTGTGGTGACACTTTGTCTGACAGCATGATGTTTTCTGGCTGTTGTTATGGTAGAAGCATATATTTGAATGTCATTTGACATGAGTTCACAGTTATCTTTCAAAACATCCACAGCAAGCAGAGAAGTCATTTAGGTGTGTACTCGTACCTTGAGGTCAAAGTGGGCGATGTTTTTGCTGTGGATGAATGCCAGTCCATCCAGGATCTGCTTCATGAACTCAATGGCCTCACTCTCCAGCAGGTTCTCCTTCTCAGCAATGAAGTCAAACAACTCCCCTCCACTAACTCTGAAATGTCAAAAAGAAGTGTGTATTATAGTCAAGTGTTTCTCTTATTTTGTCCACCACCTGTACAGGCCATGGACAAACTCACAAACACCTTACAGGATAATACAACATTTTTGGCATGCCCCTTTAGTTGTGAAAGCACACAGCAGTGTATCTAACCTAGGAAAAACCCTGAACTCTGTAGCTTTTGCCTTTTTTTGGCCCAGATCGTGCAGTCAGCCATCGAACATCTGGGCCTGACTGGAGGATGTCCTGGATCCAAGATCCACAGCTGCCACCTGGTCAGTATTCCTAGTCTAGTCAGTTGTGTCTTGGTAAGTCCAACCACAGCCTAGCTTACAACATCTGACCTTCCCAACCTACCCTTCCATTCTCCTAAAGAAAAACATTAGCAAACATCAGCCTTTATGCATGAAATTTAGCTAACTGCTCTACTCGTTGTTGTCAAGCAGTTTGTTAAGACACAACTCCTACTGCTGTTGATCTGTCAAACTGTGTACACACAACTACAGTAAGTACAGTAGGTCACAGTTGAACTGTGATGAATGTTTACAGCAGACAGTTCACTAACAATTTGACCGTTTTCCTGTTTACAACGTATTACTGACAGGAGATAAAGACAAAACTGAACCAATTTCTTTTCATCTCTTTCAGGGCATTTAATATAGACGTAGCTTCGGCACGTCACCTCTTCCTTAACAAGCACTGAACCTATTCACCAAGCCTCATCAACTGGGCCCAGTGATCACACATGATATACTTCTTCCCAACCCAGGGTGATGACCTAAAAGCCAATGTGTATTGAATGCACAGAGATAAAATTGATATCGTCTTCATCTAACTTTCAGGAAGACAGCAAGCAAGTGGATTTTACAAAATATTGGTGTATTGAGCTTTAAAGCTGCACTCTTACACATTAAAAGTAGAGAAGATGAGCATTCCCTGCTCCTGAGGTTGAGCGCTGCCAGCCAGAACCTATCAAGGTGGAGTTTGCAGGCTGGACAAACATGAGCCCAGTGGTGGAAAATAACTAAGTACATTTACTCAAGTACTGTATGAAGGATGCATTATTATAAATTAAAGGTCTTGCATACCCAAACAGGTGTTTTCAGTTATGTGTCTGACAGACCTTCACAGGTTGGACCACTGAAGTCACTGACTAAACTTTGTTTCACTGTAGTTAAAGCAGACACAACCACCCTCAAAAAACACAAAACAAAGTAGATATTGGGTAATTTGGAGCATGTTGGGTTCTTCGATATCCCTCTGCGTGTTTTCTTTCTAACACTGATTTGATTTATAACAACAACTTTTTTTTCTAACGATGATTACTTTTTTCCCCCCAATCATAAAATCTGAAGCACCTGGGCTCCTTTTACTTATTTTCTGACATCAATGTTGGTTGAAATATTAGTAAAGTAGGTACATTTGGCAAAGTTGATATGGAATTCAATGATTTCATAGTCCACAACAAATTGTTTTCATACAACAGTGATAAAACTGGCATTCTGTGAAAATTGTAATATACACTGTTTCCACACTGTTTTCTGTTTGACTGTGCCTGTGCCTGCTTTCACTACTCCACCTGTAAAATGACCATATCCTGTCTCTGTATCTGGGCTTTATTTTCCTCATCAGAATGAAACAAGGAGCTAGTTGGACCAATATATCTATTATGAGAAACAATACATGCAGATCATAGTGATGACTATCAACTGAAGGTAATTTCTAGCAATCATGTATTGTCAACTGCTCTTCTAATCAGTTAAGCTAAAAGGTAACATCCATTTCTTTCTGTACTACACTTGATTAGTTTATTACTCCCTCGTCCAACTCATTCCCTCATGCAGGCAAAAGCTTAAAGTATCTAAGCTGGTAACAACAACAGTGAAACTGTTGTCCCCTAAAGCCACTGAGACTCTGAGAGAATGCAAGGACTCTGTGAACCATGCCATGTGAACCTAGCCCAGCACTACATTCTACAGAGCCACAACCCACACATGTCTGCAAACTGTGACATCCACTCTGCTTTCAATAATCTTTTTTAGCAGTATCCCTGACCTACCGCAAAAAAGGCACCTCAATGTCTCCACTACTCCACTGTCTGCCAGTGAATTCACAACTTCCCTTCTAACAGGAAATACATTGTCAACATCAGTGACCACATCTCATAACCACTATGCCTCAGCACCAGTACCCCACAGGGCTGTGTACTCTCTCCACCAATGTACACTGGTGTCAAAGTTCTTGATTTTGCGGAAGACACCACTACAGCTGGCCATATTAATAACACACAGTTAGTGAAACCTAACAGTCAAGGGGCCGGTGGCAGGTGTTCAGACACTTAGGTGCTTAATTATAAACTCACCAATCAGTAGTACACTAAAAAAACCTGCCCAACAAAAATGGAAGGCAACGTTGCAGTAAAAGGAAGAGGGAGACATTGTTTTCTGCTCTGGTCCAAAACTGGTTTAATCGGCATCCACAACAAATCCTTAACCTCCTTCAGCATGTTGGTGGAAGGTTTACGATCTACATGTCAGGATACTCCTCATTCAAGCCATGGAGGAGGCCAGTGACCAAACTTTTTCCCTCGCTGTCTGAGAGGACAGGCTGGGATGTGGACGAAGTGCCTGGCCAGATCCAGCACGGCAAAGACATGATGCTTAGGTTTTTTTCATAAATTATGCTCTTTTGTGTTAATGTACTATATTCAATTTAGAAAATGTTTTTCTTTGGAAATGCATTGACTGATTTTACAATGTGGAGTCAGTGTGCACTACTAGTCTTGTGTTTGGTCATTATATTTATGTTCTTTACTCTAACAATATCTCTGAAAAACCAAATCCAGACTATATCATTAAGAAATGCTAAAAGTGTTTTAGATTGAGTTCAGCAGTGTGTAACTGGTTCAAACTGAGTCAGATCGTATGTGTGTGCCATACACTGCCAAAATAAATGATTGTATAGTTTTAAATTAAGGTTTTTATTCTGCTAATTGTTGCTTGTGTTAATTGTGTGTAGTGTTTAGACAAATTAGCTGTTGAAAAGTGAAACATAGGGTTTTGCCCACGCCCACCATTTTTGAATATATTAGACTGTAATGTTACAGGCAGTAAATAATGTAATGTTATAACATGTCTGCATTACATTAAAGAGTGCCAGACCCAAGGTGTAATGAAACATCTAAACAGAGCAGAGCCATCATTTACAGACTTGTAGGAATTACACTTGTGTGTCTTTTCCTGCTGTAACCAGAACCATCAACAAACTGTATACTGTGAGAAAGTTCTGATTCTGACACCTTCTGATGCTTGCACTTACCAAGTTACCATGACTAATGACACATGTATGCTCTTGTGCAGTTGCACAAGAAGAAATCAAACACCCACACACACACACACACACACCCTCTCTTGTCAACTCACAGCTCCAAAATGAGCACCACCTCAGCTCGGCTCTCAAAAAGGTCTTTGAGAGTCACAATGTTTGGATGTTGTACGGCCTGGAGGATCTCCACCTCCCGCTCCACGTTGTTCCTGTCCAGGCCCAGGCGGCTGCACGCATTCTTTCGAATCTTCAAGAACTTGCCTGCCCATGAAGTCCCAGTGGCCCGCTCACGAACCTGTCGAACCTGACCAAAATGCCCGCTGGATGGAGCAAGAACAAGTAAACACCAAGCTTAAGTTCGGACATTATTCACATTTTTTTTCTTTTTTTTCTTGAAGCAAAACTGTGGAAGCTCAGACAGACTCAACACCTGCTGCAAAACATCACTATATTCCAAAATGCGAATTTAAAAGTAATTTTTGAACCTATGAAATTATTGCATCACACATCCCCATAAATCCACTGTTGCATTTCCAAACACAAACATTTTAGATTGTTAGGGGGGCCAGCTGTCTGTAAAAATATGGACGCCGAAACATTTTCTATTATTTGCTACTGCATGCTAGCCTTTAGGATCTGTGCTCATTTTTAGCTTAAAAAGTGTTTAAGTTGGTTCACGTCCATCTCAGTGAAAAGTATAGGATTTTTAAATTGAGTCCCCCAGTGTTGACCCCCCCAGTGTTGACATGGCTACAGTTCCTATAAGATTGACCTAGTACGGATGCTACAGAGCCTCCTGTTAGTCACTAATAAGAAAAAAATGAATGCCTTCTTCAACAAATACAGTTTTTTTTTTTCAGAATAAACAACTGGGCCAGGTGTACAAATAATGACGATGTGCACACTTCAAGCATACATCAGACCAGCGTACAAACGGTTTCCCACACCCAGCAGAGTATATATAAAATGATGCACAATAGAATATTTCCATTTCATGTAATGCTGCAACCATAAAAAAAAACATGACTTTGAATATGTAACTCAGTGGAAACATAGCTTCAATGTAGACCTGGAACAAAATTATACACAATATATATGATATAGTCAGACAGGGTGGAGGAGGATGACTTTAACTTACTTAGTTTCTTAAGGGAATAGATGTTAAAGGGTTATTTACTCCTCTGTCTGTCTAAAGCCATTTTAAGACATGGGGTATGTAACTTTGCTGGCTTCATAAAGCTGTTAAAGTGATGCTTTTTACTACAAGTTTACTAACCATGCACACTGTTTAGCTATTTATTTATTTTTTTACCATATGACCCACACTCATTGGTATATGAAGGTCCTCAAATGTAGTCATTGTCATAGTCATTGTTTTATTTCATACCTTCCCAGAACTTCCCCGATCTCATAGAAGTCCTCCACATTTTCAGGCTTGAAGACTGCCATGTTCGATCCCACTGGTCTTTTGATGGTCCGCTCCTTGCTATTTAACAGCAAACTTCAAGTGGTTCATGATCCTCCAAACTCTACATACAGCAACGCTGGACCTGAGTATGATTATGAGAATTACATGTGTGTCAACAGTAGACAAGATAAATCAACATTAAGCACTTTTTTCCCCTGGTGTTCATTAATTCAAGTAACATGAAGGTGCTTTCCAAAACCTATATACTATTTTAATGTATGCATACATTTACTTGTGTACATTCTCAACTACAATTCACCATTTTAATACAAACCTTTCTGTTGAATAGGAAGCTCCCTAGGTGACATCATCAGTTTTTACAGAAGCCCAGGTCACACGTGGGTGTAGCACTTCCTAATTTCAGGTTCTACTACTGTAAACCTGAGGAGTTTTAATGTTGGCTGCAATATTACATTACAATAAACGAAGCCCTACCTTAACTAAAGATGGACTAAAAATGGCCCATGCCTATTCTCCCAGCAATAGCTCTCTATCCCTTCATTTAATATTCAATAAAGAAATACTAAAATAATACTATTTCAACCATTAAGCAGACTCCAGACACAATACCCAGATGTCCTTCATCTTATCTCTGGTGACTTAAATCATGCCTCTCCATCCTCCACTCTGCCCACTTTCACTCAGTATGTTACATGCGACACCAGAGACAATAAAACACTGGACTTATTCTATGCCAACGCCAAGGAGGCCTATAGCTCATCACCTCTTCCCTCCCGGGAAGATCTGACCACAACCGGGTGCACCTCCGTCCCGTGTACAAACCTCTTGTAGCCAGCTGTCACTCGCACAGTGAAGAGAGGAGGCCCTGAAGGACTGTTCAAATCCCTTACACTTCCTGTCCAGAGCCCCACCGTTCCCTCCACAACCTACTGCACCCAGCCCCCCTGCCCCGACCTGTCCCTCACCATAAACCAGGTGAGGAAAGAACTCAGGAGGATCAAGACAAGGAAGGCTGCAGGTCCAGATGGAATCAGCGCAAGGCTTCCCAAGTCATGTGCAGACCAGCTGTGTGGGATAGTATGTCACATGTTCAATCAGAGCCTGGCTGGGAGAAGGAGAAGGCTGGGAGCATGGTGAGAATCACCAATTTCTTCAGCGCTTTCAACACTATACAGCCCACACTTCTGAGAGACAAGTTGGAACAGATGGGGGCGGGCCTCCAGCTCACCTCATGGATTATTGCTTACCTCACCAACCGACGGATACGAGGCTGTGAATCCGAAAGGCTTGTCTGCAGCACGGGGGCCCCACAGGGAACAGTCCTGGCTCCTTTACTAATCACCCTCAACACTGTAGACTTGAAAAAAAACTTGACCACCTGCCACCTACAAAAGTTCTCGGACGACTTTGCAGTTGTCAGCCTCATCACAGACAGAGACGACAGCGAGTGTCGAGAAGTGTTCAAGGGCTTTGTGGGCTGGTGTCAACGGACCTGCCTCCAGATCAATACGGGGAAAACCAAAGAGCTGGTGGTGGATTTCCGCAGGTGTAAACACTTTCCTCTTGCACCGGTGAACATCCAGGGAACGGACATCGAGAGGGTGGAATCATACAGGTACCTGGGTGTTCACCTGAACAATAAACTGGACTGGTCACACAATACAAATGCCTTGTACAAGAACGGACAAAGTAGACTCCATCCCCTAAGGAGACTCAGGTCCTTTGGAGTGCAGGGGACACTACTCAAAAACTTTTTTGACTCTGTGGTGGCATCAGCCATCTACTACAGTGTGGTCTCCTGGGGCAGCAGCATCTCGGCGGCAGACAAAAAGAGACTAAACAATCTGTTGAGGAAGGCCAGCTCTGTCCTGGGATGCCCCCTTGAGCCAGTGGAGGTGGTGACGGAGAGGAGAATGATGACTAAGCTATCATCTCTGATGGAGAACACGTCCCAGCCCATGCAGGACTGGCTAACATCTCTGGGCAGCTCCTTCAGCGACAGGCTGCTTCACCCGCGATGTGTAATGGAAAGATACCGCAGGTCCTTCCTTCCCGCTGCTGTCAGACTTTACAACCTGCACTGCTCCGGGGTACACACACAGACTGATAACTTCACTGTGCAATAACAATATCACAAGAAGCAATATCCATAAGAATGTAAATTCACTGGGTTTTCTGTGTGTGTGTGTGTGTGTGTATGTATATATATATATATATATATATATATATATATATTTTTTTTTTTATTCTGTAATGTTAAAAAGCTCTTTTGCATGCTACATTTTCCTTTTTATATCTACTACATCACCTTTGCTACTGTATGCTCTGCAATTTCCCTACTGTGGAACTAATAAAGGTTTATCTTATCTATCTTATCACCATTTATAAATATGTATACAGTTTTTTCCTTGCATGTTTTCCCAAATTCCTCTCCCTCTCTGATGACACATCACTTCATTCTTTTATGACACCACTCCCCACCTAAAAATGTATGACATCATCTCTATGTAACCAACTTCCCTCTATACACCTAACTTCCCTAAATGATACAGTATAAAAGGATATGGGAAAGGACACCACGATTTGTTAAAAAAAGGCTTTCCAACATGTATGAATCTTTCACATATGTTCAGGTCATGTTCATGTCTTGAAAAAAGATCCCCAGACACCCATTCTCACTCCTTTATGAGTTAAAAGCATGTTCAACTACATTTTATTTGAGTGGGGCTATATGAATGTATAAATCAAATAGTAAAAAAATAAATACTATCGAATGCTGAAAGTGTGTTGGCTAACATTAGCAAATTTCGCACGTCTTGCATTGGCCTAAATTACCCGTTTGTAAAAACAAAATGCTTTTGTCACATCTGATAAAAATTTTAGTTTTCTGTCACTCCTGAGCATTTGCGAAGCAATATGCGAACGGTTTTTGGATTTCCGCCAACAAACAAATACAGATTAAGTCATCTGCAGAATATGCAAGGTCCAAATGAAATACCACTCAACAACTACACCCTAGCAAACTAAGGAGTCCGAGGAACTGCAGCTCCTCACAGGGCTTACCAACTCCATGCCAAAAGGTGATTACAGACAAACTGACACGGTTTATCTGCAAAGATATTAGACCGATAACATCTCACATGGGTCTGGGTTTAAATACTTTGTTCAGAAACTTGAGCCAAGATACACGGTTCTTAACCACACAACCATCACTGACAGAGTTGTGAAACTGTGGAGTAAAGATTGCCCTGACCACAGATAGCTGGACATCACTTATACATAGTGAATATTAATAAGAAGCTAAATTTGACCATTAACAATTCAATAATTTTTATATTAAAAATGAAAGGAATGAAATTCAGATGGGATTATATAGGAAAATTGACAGCAATAATTTTGAAGAGAGTGCAATTCACACTGATCAGTCTCTCAAATGGGTTTACCGATTGTTATTCTGTTGTGCCTTACAGAGGTTATGGACCTCTGATCAATTAAAGTTTACTCAGATCACAATTATCATTAAATAAATTGTGGTTATCCCATATAAATAAAGAGAAGCAACCAGTAAACTCTAATCAGAGGTTCATTGTACCGTACAAGGAAATTGTTCAAAGTGCCATGGCAAGAAAAGAGTCCAAACAGCACTTCCTTTTACACTGGGGCACCACAAAGATCAGTGCTTGGACCCCTTCTCTTCTTAATATGCACTATCTCCCTTGGTCCGTTTATGGGCTCACATCTCTCAGCACAGATTTCAGCTTGCCTCAATGATGAAAATGTATACATATGTACTATATGTATATTGTGTATGAATGATGGAATACCACTTTCAACTCAGTCTCTCTAAGATTGAACTCATGGTGATCCCAGCTAGTCTTTCTGTTCAGCACAACATTAGCATACAGCTCAGCTCCACCTCATTCTCTCCAACCCAGTCTGCTATAAATCTGGGCATCGTGAAGACTTTCACTGATCATGTTGCATCTGTCATATTGCTTTGCAATACAGAACATCAGAAAGATCCGTTTTGTTTTGTTTGAGTATGCCACTCAACTCTTTGTACAGGCACCGGCATGCACAAACCTGCCAAACGGTCCAAAATGTGGTTGCATGCCTGATCTTCAACCAGCCAAAAAACTTCATGTCACGCCACTTTTCATTTTTCTAGTCTCCACTGGCTCCCTGTTGGTGCTCGCATTAAGTCCATGTCACTATGCTCGCCTATTATCGCTACTAGCACAGCACCCACCTACCTCATTCAGGTTTAAGAACCTTTTATTCACGTGGATCTGCAAATGAATGATGACTAGCTCTCTCTCTCCATCAATTTGCACATTATTTTAGACTGTGGTGCTGTGAAACTAAGCAAATATTCTTTGTCACACACTGCTATAGATCAAGTCAGTCTTCTTTTTCCCCAGGACAGTGTCAAAGCAAATGGATACAAGTTCAGCTGAAACTCTCAGAATAGTAAACTGAAACTGAATTGTCAAACCACACACAAAGCCTGGTAAACTGGGAACTGCTCTGTAAAAGAGGAGGCTTTATAACAAGTGTTGTGTGTACAAAAAGGGCCACAGCTGACTCTGCTTTCTATGGAGGCTCCTGTCATTCAGTGTCTGCAGTACAATTCAATTAAATTCTGCTTTATTTATATAGTGCCAAATCAAAACAGAGGTTATCTCAGGACACGTCTGATAGAGAACAGGTCTGGACTCTACTCTTTGTAATGACATACCATGCTGAGGATATTCTACCAGTCTTTGGTAGCCAGTGCTCTCTTCTTGCAGAGCATCACGGACAGTGACTGTTATCACCGCAATGTACCACACAATGCCACAGGAAGTGACAGCAGAAGCCTGGGGCGCTGAGGTGGATCCAGCCTTCATCCAGTTTAGCGTCTCTCTCTTTCTCTTTGGGTTGCTGTCTCTCTGTCGATTACAATTTTTACAACTCCCTGATTTACGGGACATTGTGTGCAATTTCATGGACATAATTATAAACATTTCGAATGAACTCTGCTGAACAGTGCATGATAAGGTCTATAATTGTCATGTATGAAAAATGTATTATCTATTCATTAAGATTTTTTATCTTTAAAAATATTATTATATATTAATAAATATTAAAATATGTTGCTTTTACTTTGTGACTGTGGAGCACTACTGATTAGTTATCAGCTTGATCAACTCATGTCTTCTAAATTAAAATTATGGTTTGCATTCGTTCTTTCTTAACAAAATGCATTGTGCATATCCTTGAGAAGTCACAAATATGTTGAATCAATTTCCTTCCTCATAAAACATTTGCAAAGCATTCTTTACATCCATGTTTGCTAGCTTGCAGGGTTCTTCTTCACTGACTTTTGTTGACACATTCCTGTGTTTCTTGGCCCATAACTGCCTGAAACCACTGGCAAGAATGTACATCACACGTGCAACGCTGTGAGACAAACAAAACGTCATCTCATCAAGTAAAACGGAAGTTGCAGGCTAAAAACAGTTTGCATGTGTAGAGATGCACGTCTAGTGTTCCTTATGGCTGCCAAGTGGCCTTGCCCCTAAAATGATGTACTTCCAGCCCTGATCGAACTGACTGATCACTGGCTTGCTGTTGGTGCTGACGTGCTGAGGTGAACGTATTGTGTCATTTCCGGTTATTGGCGTTTCTGTGTTACTGGTAGCAAACTTCGCTGCTCTAG
>JAVQJL010059221.1:0-12878 GCA_036024295.1 Nannoperca obscura | reverse complement strand
ATTTCTTTAAAGTTAAGACTAGTTTAAAGTCATCTTCATTGAAAAGTACAGTGCTTTTCCTTCAAAAATAAGGACATTTCAATGTGACCCCAAACTTTTGAACGGTAGTGTATGTCATTTTTAAAAAAAGCTCAGTAATTTCCTCAAAAAGCTGGTAGTTTTTTTTTGCAAAAACAACTAAAATATATAGAAATTGTGCATTTATTGGAGACTATTTTCAGTGGTGGATTAACACACACCTGTTAATAAGATCAATTCATTGTTGCTTTTGCTCTTTTAAAGGGAAAAATATTTCTGGCCTTATTCCTTATATTCTTGTTGTTACCTGTTGTGGAAGATGTGGAATATAGTTTGGTTTTACTTTCTCATCTAAATGAGACATAATAAGCAGCAGAGCCGGGGTCAACCCACTTTGATCCATTTAAAAACGTGAATTGAAACTGTAGGTCATTAACATAATAATGAGAATGAGAGACTTCATCCACAGTGTTTTTTGTATAAACTGGATATGAGAAGAGAAAGACTTTAAAGTGACTTGAGTCCAGCGCTGCCAAGCAAACCTCACAGTTTGTTCTCTGTGAATAAACATGAAGCACTGAGGGTTTGGTACTCTGTAATTTGGCTACTTTTATTCGAGCAGGGTCATTTTCAAGAGAAATTACAAATTAAGAATTCAATAATACTTTTACAAAGACATTTCAGGAAAGATTCTTCTTCAGTCATGATATCATACATAGTATTTAACAGTCCCTCTTCATTTTTTTAGCTTAAAAAAAGAAACAAAGATGAAGAAAGTGGAATTTTTCAGTCGAAAATACAGTGTTTTCACAATTGTATAAAAGTTCCCAAATTTGGAATTTTCCAGTAACTGGAAAATAAAGGAAATAAAATAAAATAAGATTAAACTTCGCATTTCACAATGTTTCAAAACACAATAAATGCTCTCTTTACGTAAAATTTGCCCCTATGATCGACACCATGTTCCTTTTTACTAAAATATATCTATATATTGAAGAACTATAGTACTGTACACAACAGTATGAAATAAATAAAATTAGGAAATATAAAATGGGCCACATAAATAATGTTTTTTTTTCAACCTACAAATAAAATGAATGCAATTTGATGTTTGCAAAAAATGGTTTGGTGTAATACTGACAAAGTTAAAAGAAACAGAAACAGAAAACATTGCACAACATAATGTAAACTAAGGAACTGCTGCCTATAAGTCTTAATACTGACACGGATGCTTCAAAGAACAACGGTGAACCATTTTATAATACTGAAGCTGGTGAAAAAATTAACCTTCCTTTTACACAATACGAGGGTGGCACTTGCAGAAAACACACAGGTTAAAAGGTTTGCATATAAGGCTTCTTTTTTCTTATCAAAAACACCTTTCAAAGGCTTTGTCCTTCATTTTTTCCCCCCCATACCATCCGTCCATAAACTGTATTTTCCCTTAAAACGAAGGTCTCTTTAAAACTTCATCCTTTTAAAAAAAACTCTCAGCTCCTTCATACAGTCTTTTGTTTAAATTCCTTCATTTGAAGTTGATTCAAGAGGCCTAAAATAGTGTGGCTGGAGATGTTTGTGGCCGGGCAACATGGCAAAACTAAAGACAACACTGTAGGTAGGTAGGTGATAACAAAGGTAATATCGAAGGACTGTAGTGCAGACACTACTGCTCTTTTTCCAACACTGTATAAATATATACATAGGCAATACTTTTTATTATTTTTGTTCATGATTATAGAAGCGGAGTGCAATTTGTACAAGTCACTAGTTGTGCTATAAATACTATGGAACACAGGGGGTTTATTTGAGGAGGTTAGCACCACACATATTTTTAGGCCTTAGTACTGTACATTTTTTGAAATGTATTCATTTATTCATTGTCCGGTTTGCATAATGCAGCTTATTTCACAAACCCATGCCTCCCTTCCCTCAACGCCTCCTCCAGATTGATTTTTGAGTCCATGTCCAGACACCTTTCCCCCCCGAGGAGTCTGTCAAAGAAAGCTTCCCGGAAGCTTCAGGCACGTGCACGTACGGCTTAAAACACGGTGTTTTAAACCGAGCAGGTAAGAATACTGAACCGAAAGAGAGAAACTTAAAACTCTTTAAGATGGGAAGCTTTTGAAACAACGTCGCCGATTACATGCCATCCGCCATCGTGTCCTCGTGATCCGATTTGGTTTCCGTTTTGCCGTCCAGTGAGCTATCGTCCATCGAATGCTCTCCGTTCTCCTCCTCGTCCCTCAACGTGTCCGGGTCCGTGTCCATGCTCTTGCTTTCCTCCTCCTCCTCCTCAAACTCGTCATCCCTCCGTCCCATCTTCGCATACGTTCCGTCTACTTCCTTCCGTCCCTCTCTGATCCCTCCGTTCACGGCGTCGTGCCTCAGGATGGCCTCGCGCTCGGCCAACTCCGGGTAACCCTGAGGAGTCATGCCCTGCAAGTACGCCCGGCTCATCAGCAGCTCCGTGGGCTCCAGGTGGCCCTTCTCACGGGCCTCCCTCTCGGCTGCCTCCCGCTCCTCGGCCTCCCGCTTGCAGTAGGAGTAGCGGTGGTTCATGTGCTGCGAGTAGGAGCCAGAGTGGGAGAACCTCTTGCCGCACTTGTCACACTGGTAAGGTTTCTCCCCAGAGTGCAGTCTGGAGTGTTCGATGAGATGGTGTTTGTGTTTGAAAGCTTTCTTGCAGATCTGGCACTGGTGCGGCCTCTTGCCTGCGGAGACACAAAACAGAGAACCGGGACGTGAGTTGCCTGCCCTCACTTGTCCTGCTGCTACAACAAATCACACAAGTCAGAAGAAAACAAAACGTTGAGGAAAAACTCTGATGAATTGGATGGCATGAAGTAAAATGACATCACGGAGCATTAAATCCAACTTTGACATACGACTTAGGGCTATTTGTTTATTCAAATTGAACGCACAACGAGAAAGTGTGCTCGCATTCATAGGCCTACATTATGGAAATTCCCTCCTGTGGTTAAAGCATGGAGAAACTCAACCACAACTACTTATTTTAGGCCTGCGTGCCACACTGATGAATGCAACATAAATAAACTACTGCAAAGCAAACAAACAGAGAAGGCGTGACAAAGGAGTAAACATATCTGAGATGGGCTGGGGGGGAGGGGGAGGCTCCGAGGGGTTACTCTGCTTATCTCTGAACACAATTCAAGTTCATGGTGACGCCTGGCCCTCCTTTAAGTTTTTGGGCTGGGGCTCATCCGTCTGCCAAATATGACGGGACGCTTTGGTTGCCAAGGCAGAAATAAGAAACCCAAGCTGGCCACAAGGGCAGGGTGAGATAGTTTTATGACACGGGGCCATAAACTGTCTGGCTAAATAAATGTCCTCCGGCTTGTTATGTGGCCACGCGGCTGCTGTTACACTTAAGAGTTTATTCCAAAACACTTACTGCTCACCAATCGATTGGATTTCTTCTAACACCTACAGTTACCTGCATCTTTTTAAAGCTACTACTATTAACTTTCCAAACATCTCATTCAGGTATGAATTCCTTCTTTTTCTCATTCACTGCTGCTCAGCACGTGTGGAAATATGGCTGCACTGCTTCACACAAATCACATGACTCCCCTCTGACACTCAGGTCCACCAGCCAACAGGCTTTCACACTGCACTTCTGTCCAACATCTGGCCAGTTCCACTGCACTTCATTGCACTTCTGAGCCTCACAGCATTGTTAAAAACACACAGCAACACAGACTTCAAAGCGCCTCGTCCTGAGCAAGATGCAGGGGCGTACGGAGATAACGCACCCCTTTTTTAAAGAGTTCAGCGCACTGTTCTGACGGTGCACCCTCTCTCGCTTTTATGTCCGACCAGATAACATGAAGGCTGCATAATGCACTGAGCGCTCTGCTATAGATAGCAGATAAAATAAATGATGCAACCTAGTGAAAGAGGATCTCTGTATAATAACTATAATGAAAGACTTGTTATCTGTGCTCTGAAGCTTCTTAGCACTACTCCGCTGATGTGATCTATAGCCAATAACAGGGCCGATAAAGGCATTAGGGGCCTTTTGCTAGCTTTATATATCTAGGTGAATTGATGTGTGTCTTTTAAGATAGCAAAATGGTTAATACAGCAGGATATGGTTGCAAAATAAAGAGAACAATCACTTGAAAACACAGCTGAAGTCTCCCTTTGCTTGCCTACCTGCATTAATTACAGATTATACTTTTCTTACACTTTACCACATTGTTTAAAATCTCAAACATCTCTTAACATTTTAGAAAAGAACACACAAAGCTTCAAACACATCAAATGTTAGCAAAGTTAAACTTTCTTATTTGAGATCTACTCATTTCGTTGGAATCTCAACCCTGTCAATAAAGAAAAAAGTTAGGTGTTGGTTTACATATACAACTTGAGGGTTAAACAGAGAAGGAAAGGAGAAGAAAAGGGGGTAACATAAAATATAAATATTCATACTGTAAGGATTTGGAAACACATACATTTAAAACATAAAAAAGCATGGGGTTTAAAATAAGGGTCTAGAACAGTATATACCTGTGTGTTCATATTTGTGTCTTAGAAGGGAACTGCTCTTCTGGAATGTTTTGTCGCACAAGTCACACGCGTACATACCACTTTCGGTCTTCTTAATCTTCTTCCGTGACAGACAGGAGTCGGGGTCTGTCATGTCGTCCAGCCCTGACATGTAATCTGGTGTACCGTCGAGCAGGTCCCCCTTAAAAAACAGAAGGAAAAAAAGGAAAAAAGGAGAAAAATAAAAATAATAATGAATTTGGTGTGTGACAAAAGGTTGCAGTTTATTTATTGTTTTTGAGAAAAAGTGAGTTGGTCGGCTGTTCAGTTTGTTTGGGATCATTTAGAGAAAACCTGCAGTTAGTATGAGCAATCATAGCTAACATGGCCAAAGCCTGTCACAGTAATTTCTACACAGTTTGAGTGACACTGCACCTATCAGAGATGATATAAGTTTTTTTGTAAATATCTTAATTTTGTCTAGTATGCTAAATAAAGCAGTAAAGTAACCCTTACCTCCCAAACAATCACACTATGCTACATGTTCTCATGCATTTTTAATTACCAGCACACACCAGCATTGATCGCTCTGGAGTAATATCTCTATATCTATAACTGACATGCTCCCCATTATGAAACTCAGCCATAATGGTGTATTCAGTGTGGTCTAATTTTGTAAAGGAGAGTTAATTCTGCACATTCCTTTAAAATTCTCTTTTATGATGAAGATTAGTCTTAAACATGAATTGAAGGAGAACAATATTACAACATTAGAGCAGGCACAGTTAGCCATTCTCGAAATTGCAAACTCATATAATGATTAAAATCAGAAGGTGCACCTTAATGGCCAATATTGAGGCGCCAAAGCTTTCGTTAATGAATATGTGTGTGTGATAATGGGAGGACAGCTCTGCACTGTGTTTTAAGAAGCGACCACTATCACTCTGCAATCAATTTGAACTAAACGCCTGTAGCTGTATTTTTAAAATCTAATTTAATAACTTAGAATAGGAAACATTATTAATACTTTTTTTCATCAAAATGGTTCCCTCTATGTTAAACAGCCTTCAGCATTCACTGGTAATGAACATGGAGACTGTGCATTATTAATCCACATGTAGAAGCTCATTTTGGCTGTGGCTCTTTAAAATGCAGCAAAGTTGCGATGGTAAATTTCAGAGAAGTGCACAGCTTCGGGGCTCACCTTTGTCATTTTTACAAAGGCCTTTCACCCATATTTAATAACAAAATATCTGAGTTCAGGCCAGTACTGGAAGAGGACTGGAGTCTGGAGTATTAATGTATTCCACACACAGAAGAGGGTAACATTTACAGTGGAGAGTGGTAACAATTATGGCTTTACTGAAATGAGACTTTAGGACCAATATCGTTCCTGTTATTTATTTGAACCTTATGCTGTTTGATATTTTGTGCAAATGTTTCTTATGATGTTTTTAAACTGGACCTTTTTGAGGGTACAAATTAAAACATAAAAAACTACAGATAGTCACTGTAAAGGTTTAGGGTGAAAGTAAAACTTAAAACTTGTTTTTAGACAACTAGACAATTATAGAAATCTACAAATGAAACTCAGTTAAGGCTCATGTGGAGGCAGATTCAGGTTATATTTCACAATCTGACAGCTGAAAATACAGTAAGATAATTGTGGACTAATTGATTGTTTAGTCAATGAAAGTCAAAAAAACAGAGCCCAATGTTGCATCTTCAGATTGGAAATTGTTTTCCCAACAGTTCAAACCCCAAAGACATTTCGTTTACTCTATATATCAGAAACGTAGCAAATACTCACATTTGAGAAGCTGGAACCAGCAAATATTTGTGCCAGATAAACTACTAATGTGACTGATCAATTATCACAATTGGTCATTAACATTCAGCACAAAACAAAACTAAAAGACAACAACTAAAACCGATTGCCTCATCTCCTGATTTATTGACTGATAATAGTTTATCATTAAATATAGCAATATATCTATCTTTCTCTGTAAACATCTGAACCTCTAAAATGCTCCCTTTCCTCTCCCAACTAACCACTCCTTACTTTTTGTCACCCCAGGGTCATGTCACAGTTGTTTATCTCCATTGCCTTTGCCTACCTCAGGTGAGCATTTCTCTCTCCTGACTCTGAAGTAATTTTCTAATTAGTACAGAAATGAGTTCAGATCATTTTAGGGAATCTGAGTGAGCCTGGGGCTTTACAAAACCACAGGTGGCTTATTTACCTGGAAACCTGGTTTCCGCTGGTACTTTCTCCTCTGCTGCATCTCGGTAAAGGTAGCTGCCCCTGCTGCATAAGTGTAGGCCATGTGTGGTAGGAAGCCCATTTGATCCATTCCCGGATAGTGCCTAAGACCTGGTATGCTGGCCTGCATTGGGGGCATGAATGTGGCAGGTGGAAAAGCGCTCTGAGGTGGAAGTGATGTGTACAGGGGTTTGGCACCAAATGGGTTAATGCCGAAGATGGGGCTAGTGCTTTTTTCAAGGCTTCCGTTGTTGGTAGTGACTGAGAAATCCTTCTTGAGATAGGCCAAGTTCAAAGGCTCTTCAAAATGCTCTCGTGGAGAGGGGATGCTGTTATGGTCAATGGTAATGCTGTTGACTTTAGGTCTGCTTTTGACAGTCAGTGCATGTTTGGGTTCCTTCATTAGTCTCGGCAGAGAGAGGTCCAGTGGTTCAGCCTGCAGGTCTTCTGAAGTCAAGCTGTTTGGAGTGTAGGAGCTGCTGTGAGAGTTTTTGGAAGATGTGGAGGACAGATTTAGTGGGGAGGGGGTGTTGCTGCGGGAGTGGTCCAACTTCTCACCTGTAGGTTTGCCACTGCCGCTGAACTGGTGGTTTTTCAAATGTCTGAGCGAGTTGTCACAGTTGTTAACATTGTTATGGAGCTCTGCTATGGAGGGGGAAGTGATGTGGTCAGTAGGCTTCATTAGAGACACAGGTGACCTAGCTGCCATAGAGTCTTTTGGTGGAGTGTGGTGGTTATTTGTTCCGACAACCATATCTATGTTGTTCCTGTGCTCTAATGGTGGGGTTCTAGTAGTGCCATACTGGTACATCTTTCGCTGCTCGAACCACTCCTTGACAAATTCCTGAGGAAGGCCAACTGCTATGGAAATCTTGAGCAGTTCCTCCGAGTTGGGCTCCATGTTCATGGCAAAATATGCCTTCAGCACAGACATGTGGTCCCTGTAAGGGTTAAGAGGCCCAGTAAGTACCTTCTCAGACAACATGGAGGACGATAAGTGGGTGTTCTTCTCCATGAATATCCCTGGTTTGTTGGGCATCAAATTCTCACTGGGCTGCAGCACAGCTTTGATCTCCTCGTTCATTTTACACAGGTAGCGTTCATGCTGATGCAAAGGTATTGGCCCGGTGAAGGATTCTTTGCAATATTGGCAAGCATAAGGTGTAAACATGGTATTTTCCTGCACCTTCTCATCCACACCTCCTTCAAGCATGTGGTTGGATTTTTCTCGTTTGATATTGCTAATCTGTCTCTTTGAGTCTGTTGTCAAGCTCTGGAGGCAGGCTTTGGCTTCGTTCACTTTCTCTAATGTGTAGTCGATGATGCTTTTGGTGGCGCCATTGTGATTGACAAGTGGAAGACCAACCTGATGCCCCGCTTGTGTCAGCACCTGTTTCTGCTCTTCAACCTGGGATCCCAGCTCCTTCATGTAGGCCTTGAGCCTGGAGAGCTCCTCTGGCTTGCAGTCCATTTTCTGTCTGCACACAGTGTTGTCCACAATCTGGAGAACCTTCTGCACCTCACTCAGGTTGTTCCCCAGTGGCCCTGGGTAGCACAGGATCTGCGATTCAAGCCCGGCCATCCCGAGGTGCTGCAAGGGGCTCTGGGCGGTTGAGTTGTGGTGGACCCCCAGTGGGCTGTTCCCTCCCATGCCATTCATAAAGGGTCCATGAGCGCCGAATCCATGAGATGCCATCATGAGCTTGTAGTCGTTGAAGTCGAGTGGCTCCGTCTTGATGTTCAGGTGATTGTTGTGTTCGGGGAGCCCGAGTGGCTTGCCGTTCTCCAGCTTCTGCCGCAGCTGGGTAATGGCAGAGTTGGTGGGCGAGGAGGAGGCAGAGGTGGGAGAGGAGCCTGTCTTCATGTTGCTGCGCATCCTCCCATTGACAGCTATCAGGCCAATGCACTTTTTGCTGCTTATGTGGGAACTGTAGGAGCCAGAGTGGGAGAAACGCTTCTTGCAGTTGGGGCACTCATATGGTTTTTCACCTGAAACAAAAAATATATACTGTAAGATGGCTGATTTGAGAATAAGAGACTGACATGAATAATATCATCAATCACATTAATCAACATGACATTTTATAAATGTGCCAGAGTAAGCTCAACATCTTAGCACATTTTACATATATACATATATAACATAAGGAAAGTATTAGAATCATTTTTTAAAAGCACAATTACAATAAAACGAAATAAAATAAAATTCAAGGAGAGCACTGCACTAATTGCACTAAATTTGCTAAAAGCAAAAAAAAATTAAGTGTTTAAGTCTTTTAACATCTGGACCTGGGCAACAGATGAAAATTTGACTTTTGAGCTAACTTTGCCTCATTTAGCTTTTTCACTCATTTCTCATTTAGCTTTTTCACATTGATCAGTGGACATCGTCCCTGACCAATATACAAATGAAATTTGCTGATAGGCTTCATACACATACACATTTCTAAGCAAATATTGTACTTGGCAACTTGAGTGATTGTTAACACAGCAGAGTTCAGTGTACATCAACAGCAGGGTGGGTCCCAAATAAACTGAAAGGAATTTCTGCAGATTCATTGTGTTCTTAAATCATGGTTATGAATATTCAAAGAGCAGGGCAGCATTCCTTCAGCTACTCACCGCTATGAATCCGAAGGTGTTCCTTCAGATGGTGCTTGTATTTGAAGGCCTTGCCACACTCGGTGCATTTGAACTTGCGGTTGCCAGCCGCTTGGTTGAGCAGTTGGTGCTGTGAGAGAGAGAGGGAGAGAGAGAGATTCACCTTGAAAAAATGCACAAACATTATGGGGGTGAGAGTTCAGTAAAAAATCACAATCGGTCAGCATGACAACACGCAACAAGCCAAATGGCTCCTGTCGCCAACGAAGCATCTTGGCTTTTTACTCCCACCTCCGTTGAGCGACTACAGGCAGTGGCGGCAATAACAGAGAGAATCACATACCTTTTAATTTCCTGGCTCCACAGCCAAAGGAGGCATGCCTTTAGAATTTGGCAGCCCATAAAATAAAATAAATGAAAATAATCTTTTTTAGAGCGTTTCCCCTTCATTAGAACCACTGATTTGATCTACTTTTCATTAATTTGGGCCTAATCAGTCTGAAAGGTATTCAGAATCATCTGTGAGCTCTTTCACTGTGCATACCTGTATTCACACCATTTGAATTACACTATGTACATTTTTAGTTTCAAATGTAATCTTTTTTTTAAACCTTGAATGTCTCTAATAATCTTAGGATACAGGCTAGAGCATACAGGGCCTGCCTTCATTTGCTGTTTAAAGTTAAACATCAGTTGCAATCCATCAAATTTGCAGGCTTGTTTTAAAAAAACGAAACACTGGGCGTGTAAACCTGGCTCGTCACTTACTAAACAATTAATTCTTAAAGGGAGTTGAGGATGCTAAATGGTTAGTAAATAAATAAAAAAAGACACATTTTGTCTGTGCTCGCTAGGGGGAAAAACACAACTCCACAACAACAACTCCCTCCTCCCAGTTCAGCCTTGACAAATGCTGGGGTGTGTGCTGACTCTACCCACATTCCTGGGGAGACAGATGGTGGCGCGCAGGACACTGGGAGGACTGGGAGGAATTGTTCAAACAGCCCCAACCTTCAAAGATCAAGCAGGGAGAGTTGGGGGCCCCACCAAGCGCCGGAGAGGGACCCCACCGCTCGTATGTTGCTGAGTTGCATAAACAAACAGCAACAGCTGCTTCGGTGCCTCCGCCCCCACCTTCACTACCACCACCACCATCCCTTTACTTCCCCCCGAGGACCCCTGCCCGGTAAAGTTTAGTCTCGCCACCACTGCTAATAAGGCACAATCGCTGTGCGCCCTTAATTGTGAATGGCACCGGCAAAATGCTCCATCTCTCCTTCATGGCTCGTTGTCGGTGTGAACGCCACCACTGCTGGTTGTGGGCGGGGACCAGACTGGATGTTTGCATATGTATAACCTCTAATTAGTCATATTTCGGCTAATTGGTTAAGAGGAGGAGGAGTATTAAAGCTTGTAAACATACGAGACAGAACAGCGCAGCACATGTTTACCTATCAGGACATTATTCTTTATGTTAATGTGATTGATCCTGAACCCTCCTGAGTTAGTTGTTAATTGCCAAATGTACGTTTTCACATTAATTTATGTTCATTTGGACTTTTTCTGTCCTCTTAACACGAAGTGATATCTTTTATGCATGTGGAGTGTGTAGAGCTTGGGGCTTTTACATGAGCAGTGGTAGATACCATGACCAGAATGAGCGCCATCTACAGAAAATCTAAAAAAATCTAAAGAGTAAGACATCAACTCCATCTCATTTTGAGGATTACTGCTTAAACAATTCAGCTAATTTACAAATCAAGATAACCAGCTTTGTGGAAGGACCTGCAGTGCTTGAATAGGAGTCTTTTTGTCCATTGACTCGACTCTGGAGGGGTGCAGCAACAGCATTGTAATATGAGGATTGGGACAGCGGCTCACTCGGCCGGCCCATCTGCTCACGTTTACACCCAGCTGGTAGATCAGGTGAAAGTGCTGGCTGCTGACATCTGATCAAATCAGCCACAGTCTGAGCCTGTCATTCTCGCTTCAGAGAGCACAACACAACACCCACGACCTGGGAATGAACACCGCAAAAGAACCAGGGTACATGATATCATCTGTGATTGGCTGAGTGGCTGATTTTTTTTTTTTTATAACACTATTGTACATTTCAAGGTTTTTCTAGTGGAGGAAGTTAATGAGAAAATTAGATATCAGAGAAACACAAATGATATAAATTACTTATGCTCTTTTTTAAAGGGCGCACACACAGGTAATCCATCATTGCTGTAGTTATTCTGTATGGTACCAAACAACCTGTAGTCACAATGCAACCTAATGTGCAATAGACTAACAAAAAAAAGAGTAAATTTGATTGTTTTTTACCTTTTTCCTGGATGTTTTTAATTCATTCTTTTTACACTTCTAAACCTATTTTTGGGATTCTTACCAAAGTCAAAATCACATTTCAGTGTCTATCTAATCACAAATGTAGACTCTTATAATTTTAGAAATTAATTGGAGGTCTATTTTGAAATAAAATCCTCACTTATAATCATTTTTCAAACCATAAACACAATTTTTGTTCACTGAGAAGTTATAATTATCTCTCAATGTGCGAAAACTCTGAATGCGTGCAATTTTTATTTATTTTAATTTTTTTGCCACAATCTATCTCACCCCACATCTTCAACTTAAAGCTGACAAGCGAGTTAAACACCCATGACTGCTGGATGTGTTTTCACCTCACAAGACTCTGAGGTGATTCATGCTAACTGCCAGCAGATTCACATTATATTTCAGACATATAGGATATAAATCGCTTGAGAAAAATTCAAGTATACACAGATGTTTATGCAGTGCATGAAATTAGAAGGGGGGGGGGGGGTGCTTGATGGAGTGCTATGACTGCAGGGCTGCACCAGAAGAACATTAAAAGCCAGGAGTGAAGTGAAGTTAAGGAGCTGATAAAAATTTCCAAATTGGAAATTCACACAATCATTCGATCGTGAACACGAGACTGGAAAATCATATCAGGGAGGGCCATCAAAAAACCATTTAGGGCCTCAATTAAAGTTATTACCATTAAAGGATCTGCATCTTCAAAATGCCATGAAAAATTAATAATGATTGGCAATCAGAAAAAATGATCTCTCTTCTCGGGGGGATCAGAGCACATTAGAAATAAGATAGGAGACAGAAAGAGGAGTAGGAGAAAAATACAGAAGGGGAGGATGATGAAGACGAAGAAAAAAGAAATCCCCTAACCTGATCCCTTGCAGGCTTGTGTGTGGCCATATGCCGCTCAAGCTGAGTGCGGTAAGCAAACGTGTAGTTGCACAGGGGGCAGGCGAAGTTCTCCTCGTTCTTCTCATGGCGGTACTTGATGTGCTCCTTCAGCGATGTCAAACGCTTGTAGCCCCGGTCGCAGTAGGGGCAGGTCAACAGTTGGGCAAAGGCATCTGGCGTTCCAGGTGGCAGGTCTGCACAGGAGACAGCGGGAAAGGGGGGGGGGGGGGGGGGCCCGACCCCACCACACCCCACG